>CM076578.1:1981080748-1981381287 GCA_034641835.2 Pinus albicaulis
TTCAAAGTGTAATATGTGGGTAGTAGAATTTTAAATCTATTATTTCAGCTAGGCATGTTCTCATAAAGAATTTCACCCCTCTCTCTCTCTCGAGCCTCATGCTTTAGGGGGCATCTGTTACACAACATTTTGTCACCGTCCCTGCAATCACCCGTCCCGCACATTGGAGGACTTCTCCCGTGACCTGTGAGTAGTGACATGACCTAAAACCACTTTCATGGCATCCCCCTTGACAAGGAAAATCATTCCTCTGAAGAAATTTTCCCTTGGAAAACCCTAAAAAAAGATCTTTTGGTGTTGGCGCGACTAGCCAGTTTAGCCCTCGTGCCAATGGGGAAAATCCACCAAAGAGGGCGTGCCAACTGGCACTCTGTCCTAGTGTTTTACTTGTGCCAAGCTTAATAAGGATTGTTTTTTAAAAATAAATGGCGGAATTTTGATTCCAAAAAACTCTTGAACGAGTCTCTAAAATGAGTTGGGAGGTTTGGCTCCGGATCTCCATGTATAGGAGGTGGTTTTCCACCTATCATGGAAGCTTCCTTAAGGATAGGGCCAATCCCATGATTGTAGAGATCCCAAATCCCCTTCCACCATCTATATAAGCTTACCTTTTTCCCTTAGCAAGTTAGTGGTAGTGGTAGTGGTAGTAGTACAGACAGAAGAGTTGAACTTGTAGAAAGGAGACTATCACCAGACAGCCTTTGAGAGCCAAGCCGAAGAGAGAGAGCTTTGTCCTATTTTCGACAGGCTTCGTTGAGACGTGCTCTGCTGTCAGCCCCGCTGAAGGAAGATGGAGTGTTAGAGCTTTGGGTTGTATCTTTCCTTTGTTATTTTAATGATAAGCGACTTTGATTATGGTTTCATTCATGTGTCTTTTTCTTGATGCAATGAATTACATCCTCTCTGACTGATGTATGGTTACAAGATCTATATTTTACATTGTGTATCGTTGTCTTCTTCGCATGTGTGTAGGTGTTCGGACGTGTCGAGCAGAAGAATCATGATCTGCCAAAGCAAAGGACAGGAAGCATCATCCTTTATTCAATGACCATTGCGTAGGACCTGAGGTAGGAAATTTGTTATGTTTTGTAATTTTGTAACTAGAGACCTGCGTCACTGCGTGACCTGATTGTTGCTAGACCCAATCTGGGCTAGTAGGGATCGCCTTTGTCCACAGAGGGGGTTTACCTCTTCAACACTAGTGCATCTCCGTGTTTATGTTTATTTCTGTATTTATTGAGTTCTTTCATATTTCCAGATCATGAGGGTATAAGATGAGGCATGTAGAGGGATTCTAATATTTTGGGGGTCCAGTTGCAGTTGATGCATTAGTGGGATGTAGGTGTGAATTAGTTAACTCAATTAATTGAGTTAAAATCAGTTTAACTAGTTCTAATTGAGTGATGAGCTAGTGAGAGGTCCACTAAATTAAATTAGATTTATTTCACAATGAGTGATAAATCAGATAACTTATAATACACTATTAATATTTGCATGCATTTCAGTTCCAAGGAAGACCCAATTGAGATAGAGGTTAAAGGGAACATAACTATCAGTTGTATTTATATAAACTTTCCGATGTTAAATTATAAAGTCATTGGGATGCCATGATGGATTGCGTAATCAAGGAAGGCTGATTTTCCTAATTAACAAGGAGCTAATTCTCTAGGAATAACGTGAGCAAGGCAAGCTGAAGGAAGGTTGAGAATTGGCTAAGTACTAGACCGATTTTTCCTAGATGAGTAGGAGACAATTCGCAGAGTGCTGGAGAGTCTCATGAGATATTAAGCATTATATTGTTTCTTGATTCCTTGAATTAATACACAATAGAGATAGAGTTATTTTGAGTAGTTTCTTTCCCCATATACATCTTGTGTTGTGTGATTGATAATATATTTCTCTTACTTATATGTGATTATGCGGTCGTGTTTTGTTTCCGCAAATTGTAGGAAGGATTCAATATCTTGTTTTAGTGAATTACAAGATTAGATTGAATCCTATTGGTTATATTTTCTACATGAAATGGAAGAGAGGGTTAATACGATCTTGTCTTGTGGTCATTAGTAGGCTGCAAGGTCTGTGATAAAGACCAACATAAATGGAGGAGGTCTTGCACTTTAATTTAGAGCCAGAACAGAAGTAGACGCAAATGTAATATTGACTGAGGTAACCCTAGTTTGAGGGTAGAAATTGAGATATGAATTTAATATCAAGATTCAGTCAAAGAAATTCCCAGAATCTATGGATCCATATGAGCTAAGTCGATTCCCTTATGGAGGCAAGAGTTGGGGTTTTTTCTATGGGTGGATAGGGTTTGTTCTACAACAATTAGAAGTACATAAGTATAGTGCCCTAGTTAAGAAAATTTCCTAGCATGTTTAGTTCATAAGGTATGCCCTTAAGACTGTGACAAATTTGCATAGAAGAAGAGCGGTTGTGGCCCTTAGAGCGAGGTTTATTTCTGCAATATAGATCGTGGATCTGGAAGATGGTTTGTAGATTCAATATGTGTGTAGATAGAAGATCCAAAGGAGGGTGGAACCTGAGCAGAAGATTGAGCATGAAGAAAAATTCAAAAAAATTGAACATGATAGGCTCGTGGTCCTATCTAAGCTTGGAAGAAAATTTCAAAACTTAGTTAGACAACATCATGGAAGATTATTATAAAGGTTTCCCATGCATTCTAATCAGCAAGATCTGGCGGGATTGGAACAAGAACACATTTTTTCACGAGAAATATCCATGATAGTTTACGAATCACCCCAACATATATCCTTTATGCAAGTCATATGATGGTATTTCTTCACACTTATTTATATCTTGTTGTTGGGGCCTTTTGTTTTGGGATAGCAGAGTTTTGAGTTGTAGAGAGTTGGAGGACAGATGGCGGAATGCAGTAAAGGTAGACAGGGAGATGTCACAGTTGAGGAATGTCGAAAGATAGGTGGTGTGACATTGACGAATAACAACATAGATGGCAGATATGGGAGACAAGAACAATCAGTAGAACTCCTAGTAATAAAGAGGAAGTGGAAAGTAGTGGAGCAGGGAAAAAGGAAGGGCTAACAATTGCACTCGAGGAGAAAAAAATAGGCAGTTAGTCAGCAGAGGAGGAGTTAGCTAGTTAGTTAGTTCGGCGAGAGGCCGAGGGAAAAATCAGAGCCTTAGGAGAGCTCTATGAGAAGTCTGTGTACTGGACTAAAACTATAATGGACTCTACGGAGCACATGTATGTTGTTCTGTTATTGATAATGAAATCAGGTTGTTGCTATGTGTAATGTCGTGAGTTGATTGATGGTTATTTTCTTAAGATGAATGTATGCTTAAATTAAATTTTAATTCAGCATTATGAAAATGTGTTGATGAATGGTAGTTCCTTCGTAGAGTTGAGATATGTGTGTTGCTTCCATGTTCCCATAGTCATTATCCATGTTTACATTTTTCTTCTACCTGATCTAGCTTCTAACCTTACTACCGTCACGACACGCCTCGGGTGAGACACCCTACTCCCTGGAGTAGGGTGAAAATGTCGACGTTGTTCTAGACTACAGCAAAAACCTTGTTGGCCTCAAGCCTGAACTTGGGTCTTTCCTAGAGACCTCCTTTTCGCCAACCAATGGTTCCATTGTTGGGACCTGAAAACTCATTTAGAAGTTAGAACATGGTATCATGGATCTCCAAGAAGGAACTACGAAGCTGGTGGTATAATCACTTAGATCAGTTCTTATCGCAACAAGCAGAACTTCGACAATAGAGGGAAAATACTATCAAAGATCTGGTCCTATATTCTAAATATGCGAGTGACCTGTATGGAATTTTCTGGGGAAATTTTCCCGAAGAGCTTTATAATTGGTTGTGGAGACTTCAAATCAAGTCACTCCTTAGAGGATCACTTAGAGTCTATTATAGTTGGACGCACATAGATCTAGTAGCACTCCATTGGTTAGATACCGATCTAACCCGAGTAGTAGATTTTTGGGTACAATCTACCTTGGAGGGGTACATTGTGGAATTTGTAGCCGAGTGTTATCAATATTTTACAAAAGCCGAAGACATATTTAGATCTATATCGCGGGGAGAATTTTTTAAGGAAATCTCGTTGTGGATTAAATCTCTAATGGTGGATGAGGGCTTGATGTCATTCCAAAGCCCTGAGATGGATACTTAAACCTCCATTATTGGGGGAAGGAACTGAGGGAAAGATGCTATGAGTAAGTAAGAAGGGGAATAGGGATATGGATGCTGGAACCTCCAGTATACTAAGAGAGCGACGAGCACATTAAAGGGTGAAAAATGCTAAGAAGTGGTGGGAAAGGGCGATGAAAGAGTTTTAAAAGCAGGAGATTAATTGACAGGACAAGGAAAAGGTGCCATAGATGACAAAGGAAAGAGAAGGTTAGATGGTATCCCAAAGAATGGGAGGGAACATTAAGGAAGTTAGGCAAGTGTATAGGAGCCCATCTCGAAGAAGGAATGGAGAAAAGTCCAATGAGGAGGATACGCACCCTAAGGAGATGTCCGATGTGGAGCTGCATGTTGTGATGGAGAAACTATTCATAGAGATTCCAACACCCATAATATGGAGCACCCACCGCCCTTGCAAAATTGAACATGATAGGCTTGTAGTCCTATCTAAGCTTGGAACAAAATTTCAAAACTTCGTTACAAAACATCATGGAAGATTATTAAAAAGGTTTCCCATGCATTCTAGTCAGAAATATCTGGTGGGATTGGAATAGCAACACATTTTTTTCACGAGAAATATCCATGATAGTTTACGAATCATCCCAACATATATCCTTTATGCAAATCATATGATGATATTTCTTCACACTTATTTATCTCTTGTCCCAACACAATGTAGGTCATCACCACCTCCCTTTCAAAATAGAACATGATAGGCTCGTGGTCCTATCTAAGCTTGGAAGAAAATTTCAAAACTTAGTTACACAACATCATGGAAGATTATTAAAAAGGTTTCCCATGCATTCTAATCAGCAATATCTGGTGGGATTGGAACAACAACGCATTTTTTTCACGAGAAATATCCATGATAGTTTACGAATCACCCCAACATATATGCTTTAGGCAAGTCATATGATGATATTTCTTCACACTTATTTATCTCTTGTCCCAACACAGTGCAGGTCATCACCACCACCCTTGAAAAATTGAACATGATAGCCTCGTGGTCCTATCTAATCTTGGAAGAAAATTTCAAAACTTAGTTACTCAACATCATGGAAGATTATTATAAAGGTTTCCCATGCATTCTAATCATCAATATCTGGTGGGATTGGAACAACAACACTTTTTTTTTTTACATGAAATTCTAACAAATATCACAATTAAATTGATAAAAAATAGTGTTTGGAAGACAAGATTCATCCTAAACCACAAAAATAAGTGATTCTCGTAATTCCTCCACTCCCTCTTGGATTCCCTTGTGACTTCTTTGATGGTGTTTCACAAGTTATACCACCTAACTGTAAAGTGGGTGTGGTACTCTTCCTCTCCCAGTCTTATAGCGAGAAAGTAATATATACCCAAAGTTAAGGCTCCAACAACTGAGTTGATTCCATTGCTCTTTGTACCCTTCTCGAAATTGCATCCATCAAAGGATGCAAATCCCTATAGATCAAGGGCGATTCAAAAATCATGATCAATTGGGTCAATAATTCATGATAGAAAACATCTACCTACATCCCATCCTACAGGATATCATAGATTCCCCCAACTCTTTGGACTAGTTATCTTCAGACACATTCTCAAAGAGCTAAATACCACAACACACAAGATTCAAAATCATCTCTCAAACTTCCCATCGATACCTTTGTGATACCAGACTCCAATGATAAGATGGAGTATGACCAAATGATTATTCATGTATAAGCTCGAAAAACAAGCTAATGTAGATTGATGCACACACATTCCAATCATGACAATCAATTTCTACATCTTCTCAATAGAAAAAACAAGTAATTTTTTTCTGTGTTCTATTTACAACATAAACACCAATTCAACCCATAATGTTACGATAAGTTGAATGATATGACCAAAAAGGACGTGGGAGGAGTATTTTGTGGTGTATTGAACAAGACTAGGGGACACACATGTAGCATGGCTGGGTATAAGTGGGATGTCCAAGCATGGTCTACTAAGATCTATAATCCATGCATTAGAGAATGAGAAGGGGGATTAAAACCCAGTGTCATAGGGGCTAGGGGGCCTAGAGGGAAGGTAACAAGAGAAATTGAAAGGGGAATCCCCAATAGTGGTGATAAGGGTATCAGGGGCCCCATTATCACAACCAATAAGCCATTAACCCAAAACCACTAAATTCCCTATCCCTGAACCCCGAAGCCATAATTTCTTAACCTCTACACTCATAACTCATAAGCCATCAAACCCTTGATGCATTAAACCTTAAGCCATGAACTCATAACCTAGAATCCATGAACCCCCTAAGAACTAACTCTTTATTCTCTTAACTCGTTACCCTTAAACCTTAATCCATAACCCCTAAACACATCAAAGCCTAAACTATTAACCCATAACACCTAAATTCCTTAATTATTAAGCCCTTAACCCCTAAATCCCTTCCCCCCAAGCCCTTGGCACTTGATTCTTAACTCTTGAAGCCCTTAAACACTTAGTATCCAAGGCAAAAAACAACACATCAAGCCAAAAAAATAACCTCTTAGGAGAATCCTTCACCTCTAACCAATAATATTGGTACCATTTGATTTTTAGAGAACTACGTATTGGTCTACAGGGTGTGTGTTTGTGGGTAATGCCCTTATTAACATGTATACAAAATGTAGAACAACTGGATAATTTGCAAAACCTCAATAAGAATTGCTCACAATAACAACACTACATGGAGCTTGTAGTGCTCTCACAAATAAAGAGTTAGCAATCAATAGATGACTCATAATGACACAACCTCTTCAACCCTAAAGAACAAGGAGCTAACCCTTGATACAAATATTTTGTTTGCTAAAAAAATGTAATTGTGTCAATGTAAAATACTATACCACTAGTAGAAAATGATGAAATTAGTGACTAGGTGACTAAAAAAGTTAGTCACCACAATTATTTCAAGTGAATTACTACTAAATTTGAGCACTTTAAAGTGACCGAACTAAAAATGACTAACTTAAATGACTAATTTATTTTAGGGATAAAATATATGATTAGATAATAAGTGACCAAACTAAAAGCATCTAACTAAAATGACTAATTTAGTTCGGGACTAAAATATATGACTAGATAAGTGACAAAATTAATAATGATTAACGTAAATGACTACTATAGTCTAAGAATAAAAATATGACCAAATAGTAAGTACAACAAGTATATGAATTAGTCATTTATGTTAGTAATTTTTAATTGTGTCACTCAGGAATGAAAATTTGAAATTTTGATACTGAAATGTGAGTTGGCTGAATTTTATTTGTTGCAGTGTATTTTGGTGGCCCAATGGGAAGTTGCCACATGGCCAAACCAGAGGTCGCCACGCGACACCTCATAGGTTCCAATGCTTTCCTTTTTTAAAGAGAAGTTGGCATATTTTTAGGGGAAAAATGCATGGCATTTCAAGGTTTTGAAGAGGTTAGACACCTAAGAATCAAACCCAGATTTAGGGGAATTTGACTCCTGCAATTCCAAATTCCACGTGACAAAAAAGAGATTGTTTTTATTTTTAGTTTATTAATAGAATTTGATTTCTGAAAGCTAGTAATATCTTGTAGGTGTATTTTTCCATAAAGTCTATTATTTGCAATGTAATAGGGGGATTTTGGAGAAGTCTTGTAAAATTTATTTTAGAGAATTTACTTTCATCTAGGATGGATTGCTAGTTGATGGAATTTCAATCAATCCAGATTGAAAAATAGGCCATATAGTTCATCTAGGCTAGATTGGCAGTTGACAAATAGGCTTCAAAATTATTTTGTGAAGTCATGCAAAAGAAACCTTAGTTTTTGAATCAGAAATTTGCCCTAAGTCACACCTTTAATGACACTATGGCCAAAATTCAATCTAAAATAAACATTTTCTTAGATCATTGGATCTGTAAATTCAAAATTTGTTGAACATTTGCAGGATATATATTTAAGTAATGGGTAAGAATAAAAACCCTGATGATAATGAAGAAGATTGTTATAATGAGGAGTAAGATCCACACATCATATGCATTTCTCGGTATTTCTAGAGACATTGTAATTGGAATGGTAAGCACTTTCTAATTCCTTCTTCACCCTTCCTCCTAATCTTGGTTGTTTTATGACACTAGGTAATTCATTCACCTAGCCATTGCAAATACCCGCATCTCACAAATATAGTTAAAACAATGACACTTCTAGGAAGCATCCAAAGATAATAATATAGCTTTAGTATTTTTTCCTGGTGTGTGTTATTCAATCCCTGCTCTTATTTTTCCTTTTATATAAATATTACAAGAGAAAATATATGATGAAATTTCATTCGACAATTCCTTTTGGGCATGATGGATAAAATTCGAGGAAATATGGAAATGAAAGCACATGATAGAGTTAATGGCTCAAGATTCATGCAACCATGAGCAATTAACCTCCACTCCTTGATAAAATTAATTTATAGTAATAGGCTTTTGGGTTGGCATTGACAATAATTACACATTAATAAAATGTACAATGATCCGTTTGTGTCCAAAACATGTGTGATTCACTACAGTGTGCATGGAGACACAGACTCAGGGCATATCTTTCCAGCTTCATTCCAATATATGCCCTTCACAGCGAGGGAATCAAGCATATCCTAATGATGATGAAGCAAAAGACTTCAAAAATGATTTCTTTTTCAACAGTCATGGAAAATTCATATATGTTTGTCTGAGGAAGAAATTTTTTCTTTATTTGCATGCTAATCAAGGTTTTCATGAATATTTTGCAAAAAATAACAATATGCATCTAGTACATATCGTACTTAAAAGAGGGGATGAACTGTCATGGAAGAAGTGTCGTCCACAAGCGCAATATCCTCGATCTTGGAAACCACCATTGATATTCCTGGGAGGCATGAAATATATAGTAGTTGTTGTTTTAAAAATATTGAAATATATTTAATAATCACTGTGACAAACATTTGGTGGACACGTGATATTTTATAATTTAGAGAAGATTAATAGCGTTAAAAGGGTCTGGCATGAAAAATTACCTCGTAATTAAAATTATGGTTAAAAGAGTCCCTACATTAGCATCCATCTAAACAAAATATCATATCTATATATTTATTTGTAATAAAATTATATTTGCATTATAAATATGGCTACAAACGCTATGGAACATCCTTTATTGTTGGTTGTATTTGTATAGAAAGGATCATCATCATATGTTTGTTGTTATATATGTACAATATTGTTGCTTCCTCTGCTATATTTATTGCATTTTTTTTAATTGTTTAATTTGATGGAGCTTCGAGTGTTGTAGTTTTATGAGTTATGGCATTTTTCACTATCAAAATATAAAGAAAGGATTGATTTTTTTTTAATAAAACATTACAAATTATTTAATTGTTTTATGAGGTAGTGATTAGTTGCTTTGCACATGTCTTTATAGATTATCAATTAGGTATTAGATAATTTTTGTATTTATATATTTGCAAACTTGTTTTGAAAAATTTATGATTATAATAAAATAATAATCTATTCTTATGGTTGTTGTAAAGAAAGACACCAATTTGTTGTATGACAACCCTTTATTGTAAACTTTTACCATACCCATGAGGTGTAGACCAATTGGTTTGAGTGGAGTTTAGTCCCCAATTGGTCTCATGTTCAAACCTCATGCGAACGAGTTGTGGATGGAAACCACTTATGGGGGAATTAAACTATCCCAAAGAGCATCCATGCTCAATAGAGCATCCATGCTCAATAGAGCATCACACAATCCTTGGAAAGAACCATGAATCTTATCTTACAATTATGTTTATTTTAGAGTCTTGCCCACGTGTATTCTAGATTCCTTAATAGGTATAGTTCAATCTTATTTATTTAGTCTTAGAAGGGGGTTTCCATTGCTGAGGATGAAATGAAAGAGAAAAAATGAGCTAGTGGGAGCTACACTCCCACCCCATGTTGGGAGGCACCCACAAAATGTGTGCAAGCGTTGGAGCCATCAATGCGACACAACTCAATATGAATATAGTTTCCATGAACCCGTAATACTTGAAAATGGTTATAGAACATAGATAAGGGGCCTAATATTTGAAAAAATAAAGGATCATGCCCATGGCAATAATGTGGTGTTTATGAGTTTTAAAAATATATATAAATAATAAATGTAAAATGAAATTGATTGAGAGTAGAGAAATTTGAAGAGGACAGGAGAGCATTTCACTTTAAACACATATATTTTACCTCTATGTTTCTATAAAAGAGGTTAAATTATTCCTCTCCAACCTGAAAAAAAAAAAATAGAGCAATACGAACAATGAATTAATTAATAGCAATGTAGTAAGAATAAAATAAATCAAGGGTGAAAGTGAAAATAATTATCTAGGAATAGTAGAAATCCACTAAGCTTATGCATTGGTTTTCTTAGGTTCATTTTCTAGAATCCTCAAAGAATCCCCAACAATTTATGGATTCATGTAGCATGTTTTTAAATTTCTTGTGGCTTTTATTCCCGAGTCCTTCAATAGGTGTTTTGGTGTATGGCCCTTCTAAAAATACGAAAACATTATTTGAAAAGGAAATAGCAAGAAATTCATGGGTTGTTTTCATTAATGTAAGGCTAGCCAATATAATGAGCAAATGGTTTGGAAATTCTTAGAATCTTGGTATGTTAAGATCCTTGCATTAGTTTTGTTTGAAGTCTTACAAACACTTTCTTGCATTGCCAATATATTTTTCTATTACTTTTCTCTTTCATGATGATAATTTGATACCTATTGGGTCATTTTTGGCATGTTCTCATAATTTGTTTTAGTAGATATTGTTATGATAGTATACTATATGCCCTAATTTATGATATATATGGCTTCACTAGAATTCTCATACATGATGGAAAATAGATGTCTCAGGGTGCTACAATTTAAGGACACGAAAGGATATAACTATAGATTTATTAAAATGTTTGAGATACACATAATGGTTGTTGATAGGGAACCAATCACCTTAGCAACAAATCCTCCCATTTTGGATTAGTTATTGAATCATGGGGGTATCCCAAAGCGCAAAATTATAAGTTCTTTTATGTGAATAGATCATTGGTGCACTAAAAACCATCTTTACATTGGATTGTTCAACATCTTGATGATCCATATCTTATTAAATACAAATTTTGTATTCATTATTTCTTTCATCATATCACCTCCAATAGATATTGATGGCATTCATGAGCCTATTTCTGGTTCTATTATTTATGGAAACAATATTACCTTTGACAACATTATTTCTACCTTTGCAACTATCAGTTTTCACTTCTATCCCATAAGGAAAGTAGTTTTTTTCAATGAATGGATACACAATAGGGACCCTATGAGCCAAGCATTCATGTCGTTGATGTACTTCCCACACGACACAAACATTTGATGGTCTATCGTATCAAGGCACTCTATGTCGATGGTTTTCATAGGCGCCCAACCTATAGCAATGAATTTCATTCTATTATCAAAGCCTGCAAGCAATCAAAGGATTATATTCAAGCCTACTATGACATGTTGCTCTCACATGCTTATCTAACTGTTGAGAATCATACTTTCTTCACACTTTGTTTGATCCTATCCTTAAATTATCACCTCAAACGAATGCTTCAATTATATCTGTGAGGTGTGAGATTGATATCCTTCTACCAAATACTAAAGACATCTTTTATATCCTAGTTAGATTTATATTTTCCTTCAATTTTCTCATCTTCTTTTGTTATATGTATGTGTGGAGATGTGAATACCTTTCTTATATTTTATAGGAGGATCATTGCATTATAGGTGAGTAAGGAGGCCTAAGTTTTTGATTTGTTTGCAGATTATTTGATCTCTTTTGGCATATTCTAATAACATTGCCCATCATTCATGTCACATAATCATGGCCTTTTGTGCTCCTAAGAGGTTAATCATTCTTCATTCTATTACTTGAACACTAAACACAATTGACAATATCCTTCAAATACATGAACATTAAATAATATTAGCAATATACTACATCCAAAAGTCACTTTGATTTTCTTGATAAATATTAAAAATACTTTCAATTTAAAAAAAACAAACTAAAATTATTTTTAATTAATTAAATATTTGTATTTTCCTTTTTAAAATAGATTAAATATTTTTATTTTTTTAATATAAAAAATTAATTATTGAAAATTTAAATATTCTTGGAAAAAGAAGAAAAAAAAAAAATTTATTCCCCATAAGTTAACAAAACCCAACCCAAAACAAATAAAAAAAATTAGTGTTTGCCCAACCAGATTTTGGTGGCACTTGACAAATATTTAACTATGCGGGAGGAGTTTAAAAAACCCTTATGTTTAGGTCTTTTGAAGTTTATCTCTTTTGGGACAGTTTGGAGGAGGACCGGCTTTGCATCAGAAGATCGGATCTTTCAGCGCTTTTGGGGCAGATTGGAGGAGGACCGGCTTTGCCTAGGAGGATCGGATTTTCCAAGAATTTTGAAGGTTGAAGGGTGTTCTCTGATATGCCTAGACAAGGGAGATTGGGCAAAGGCACTAACCTCTCCAAGTCTTCTATGTCAGTCCATGGCTGTGTTTTCTTCGCTGTAGTACATGCTAATTACAGTCCATTAAGAGGTACGATGAATAGTTTATAGATCTGGTAATTTTAGTAGGTTCTCGTAGGTACTTATGTTACACTGAAATCTTGATATTTGTCGTTGCCACTGAGTGCTCTGCATTTCGTATATATTTATTTCAATCTGCATTGCAATCTGTAATGCTAATCTCTAATCTATACGTTTTCAATTCTAATCTATACATATCGAGGCAAATTAATGAATCTTATTATCTCCATCTGAAAAAAAAATTTGAAGGGTGTTTGTTTCGTAAATTGATATTGTTAATTCGGAGGAAGCACCACTACTCCACTCTTCTTCGCGCTTGGCTTTCGAGGTTTCTTGCAGTGGAAGTTAAAATATTAAATATTCCCTCTGCTCTGGTTTTAAGTTCATTGCATTTATTATAAATTAAACGTGGAGTTTTCCCTCTATATCAGTGTGGAAGATTGCAGAGCAGGTCGGATTACAACATTATGCGAAGACTTGATACTGATTTCAGTGAATATCAGATTGCAGTAGTTCGTTTTCGTTTCTTTGGCTATGGATCGGGGAGGAAAATTTGGCAGAAGAGATAGAGGTAGAGAGACCAAGGTCAGGGTCAAGGCAAGGGCCAGGGAAGAGGCAGAGGTAGGTTCTAATATTCCTTCTGGCTTCCCAAATGAGTGATATTAATATCAGTATTCAGGAGCCTTCTAGTGTACCTTCCATCCCTACACAATTGCCTCCTCCTGCAGCTGAAGCCAACTGCTCGACATCGATGTCTTCTGCATAGGAGTCTGTCGAGGGATTTAGCAATGTCCAGATGCCTTTGATCTTTGTTTAATTCGGATCCATTAAAATAGAAAGTGTTGAGATTCAACAAGATGATGGAGCTTAGTGAAAATGAGTCGCCTTCACTAAGTAGGCCCGCAGGCTTTTTTTAGATGCAAGTCTATTTTTAGACTATGTCTATTTTAAGACATGGTGATCATATTTCAGAAGTTGCAGGATGCTATTTGTGGATGGTTGGTCAAGTTGGAAAAATATATGAAATTCTATTTTTATAATATTGGACGAAGTATATTTATAGATCGTCGATCTAAAAATAGATGCATGTCAATTATTATTAGCTCTTAAAAATAATCTGATAGTAAACAACAACTTATTCTCTTGGAGCACTTTATTTCAGTGAACAGATTTGGAAAATCAGTGGGCTGAAGAAATTACACAATTCCTAGGGTTGACTGGTGGTTCATGCATGGAGGACTCAATTAGAACTGAAGTGGAAAAGTTATGACAGAGTTGGAAGAGTAGTTCATGGAGTTGTATTCAGTTTAACTCAGTTAAAGTGAGTTAAACTCAGTTGAGCTATTTGTATCTAGTCTAACTGAATGATACACTAGTGAGAGTGGAGTGAATTAATTGTTAATTAATTCACAAATAATAACTCATTAATCAACTGAACAAATATAGCAGTTAACTACAGTGCATGTTAGTTCCAGTGGAGACCCAGTGGAGAGATAGCTGAAAGGGTGAGATGGACTATCTTTTGTGACTATAGTGATGCATTGATTGCATCACACACACAATGGAGTTTCCAATGAGGATTGTGTAGTCAAGGCAAGGCTAATTCAAATTCATTGAGGGGTCTTCTTCAGCAGGGATTGTACAGTGGAGGCAAGCTATCAGGAGGGCAGAAATCAGTGCATGGATTTGCAGATTTCATCTTGTTAGTGTGTGACGATTGATTGTACTGAGAGCTTGACGTACTAAGCTTTGTATGATATTTTTACATGGTCTCCATGATACATAATATATGATAGTTGGGGTTTTTATCTTCAGGCTTTCTCGTTAAACAACTGTGTTATATGCACTTGTTTTTATTGCTTCATGTGTTTGCAATTGAGTTTATAATTTCCGCAAAATATTAACAGTGGAAGGATTATGTTAGGTCCCTATATTACTAGTATAGTCCCTTATTGTTATTAGTGTAACCCCCTTATTATTATTATTGTACCATTTTAACCCCCATTCTGTTATTATTGTGCCCTTAAATTATTAGTGTTAGGTCGGCTAGGATTACATTGTGTCCCACTAGGATTACATTATGGCCACATGGACTCCTATATATAGAAAGGAGGTTTTGTAAATTGTATCATCCAAGAATTGTTCATTTATGTAATGTGTTGGAGGTTTCCCCCTCGAAGTGGCTTATTTCTAAGGTGTTGATATCTCTTTTCTTCTATTTTTGGAGCTGGTTACACAACATTTGGTATCAAAGCTTTGGATTCTAGGGTTTCGCTGCTCCAAATAGGTCATCGTGGCATTTTCGCTATAACGTTTTTTATACAAAGTTTAAGAAGCTAAAATCCTTAGGGTGCGAAGAAGAAATCCTGAGGAACATCTTCAAAACATTTCAGAGCTTGGTTCGCAATATTTTTGGAGATATGATCTGTGGAATTTAGGTCTTTTTTCAGGCTCCTAAACAGGTCATCGTGGAATTTGCGCTATAACTTTCTTTCTATGAAGTTTAAGAAGCTGAAATTTTTAGGGTGCAAAGAAAAAATACTAAGGAAAATCTTCAAAAAATTTTAGATCTTGGTTCGCAATATTTTCGGAGATATGATCTGTGGAAGGTAGTGCTTTTTCAGGCTCTTGACTTTCATCTCAAATAGGTGATCGTGGGAAAATCTTCATAACTCTCTCTCTGAGCATCGGATTGGAGTGCCATAAAAATTGGTCACAAGTAAATGGAATGTAGTTTCTTGGCTATGAATTTCTGAGCCAAAGGACAAAACAGTGACACGTGGAAAGTCGTACAATTTCGCTCTACTGAACCAGTCCATAATTAGGTCATTGTGGGAGATTGGACATAACTTTGTGTTGGAGAATCCAAATCAGGTCAGACCTGTGGCATTCGAAAGATAATTCAGAGGGCTACGTGGGTACCAAAATTCAGATATTGAAGTGTTGTAATAATAGAGATAATCTAATTTAAATATCAAGCTCCTAAAAAGAAAGAAAAAGGTGTGTATTTTTTTCCGAATTGCATAAGTCTTGTTTGAAGAATCAATTTGAATTGATTCCAAGGGAATATTGTAGAATAGATATCATTATTGGGTTCTAAAATATGCCCCGTAAAAATAATTCAACACCCATTAAGCCTTCAAAAGGCTCTACTATTACTCATGAAGATGAAGAATTGCAACATGATCTATCAAAATTACAAGAGCAAGTGCAACAAATTTCACTCTCGCAAAGAGCAACAAAAAATGAAATGGAAGTTTTGAAGAAAGGCGTGGAAGCGAAGATGGACGGCTTGAAGAAAGGTGTAGAAGTGTTGCTACGCCTATATTTCCACAACCTACAAGGTTGACACCACAACAATTGGAAGAAAAAAGAGCAAAAGGGCTTTGCTACAGTTGTGATAGAAAATACACTAAAGGTCATAAGTGTGATGAGAAGAAATTATTTTACGTAGATTGTGAAGAGGAAGAAGAAAATGAACAAGAAGAGGATATACACCAGGAACCAGCCCTAGAAGAGGAAGAAATGAATCCGACCATATCGTGTAATGCACTGGCAGGAATTACCACTCCTCAAACTCTCAAGATAAAAGGACAAATCAAGAAGAAAAAGGTAATAGTGTTGATTGATTCGGGTAGCACCCATAATTTTATTCATTGTAAGGTAGCCAAGGAATTAAATTGTTTCCTATACCCAGCACCAGAATGTCAAGTGATGGTTGCAAATGGAGGAACTACAAATTGCTTTGGAAAATGCCATAATATCAAGCTAACCATGGGGGAATATGTATTGACTATTCCAATGATTTCCATTCCTATGGAAGGTGTTGATGTTGTACTAGGAGTACAATAGTTATAATCTTTGGGGACGGTAGCTTTTAATTTTCAAGAAATTTTCTTGAAATTTTTTTCAGAAGGAAAGGAAGTCGAATTACGGGGTATTGCGGGGAAGCTGGGAAAGATAATAAGCTCTAATGTCATGACAAAGATTCTAAAGAAAGAACAACGAGGTGTAATTGCACAATTATGCTCACTAGAAGTTCCAACATCAAAATCATCTATTTCTGCATATATCCAACAAGTCTTGGACAATCATTCCAAGGTGTTTGAAACACCCAAAGGACTCCCACCTATTTGTGATCATGATCATGCTATTCATTTGATTCCAGGAAGTTTTCCTCCAAACATCAGGCCTTATAGATATCCTTACGTCCAAAAGAGAGAAATTGAACATATGATTGTAGAAATGTTAGAGGTGGGTATAATTCAACCTAGTCAAAGCTCTTTCTCTACTCCTGTAGTATTGGTACACAAGAAGGATGGATCATGGTGAATGTGTCTGAATTATAGGGAGCTCAATAAGCTCACCATTAAAGATAAATTTCCCATTCCTATGATTGATGAATTATTGGATGAATTACATGGATCAATTTATTTTACCAAGTTGGATCTTCGTTCAGGATATCATCAAATTAGAATGAAGAATGAAGATATTCCAAAAACATCGTTTCGAACTCATGAGGGTCATTATGAACTTTTGGTCATGCCTTTTGGCCTTACCAATGCACCTTCTACATTTCAAGGGTTGATGAATTCCATTTTCAAACCCTTCCTTAGAAAATTTGTGCTAGTATTTTTTGATGATATACTAATCTATAGCGAGTCTTGGAAGGATCATGTTGAACATGTTGACAGGGTGCTCAAACTATTGCAGGAGAAACAATTATATGCAAAAGCATCCAAATGTTTCTTTGGAGTACAAGAGGTGGAATATCTGGGTCATATTATATCCCACGAGGGTGTTAAATTAGACCCTAACAAAATTAAAGCCATTAAGGAATGGAAAGTCCCTAAGACAATAAAGCAGTTGCGAGGATTTCTCGGGTTAACAGGCTATTATCGTAAGTTTGTTAAGAATTATGGAAGAATAGCAGCACCTCTAACAACATTATTGAAGAAAGATACATTTTCATGGACTCCTGAAGCAACTAAGGCCTTTGAACATCTTAAAGAGGCAATGTGCCTAGCACCGGTCTTAGCTACGCCAGACTTCACAAAAACCTTTATTGTGGAATCTGATGCCTCAGGAAATGGAATTGGTGCAGTTTTAATGCAGGAAGGAAGACCCATTGCTTTTGAAAGTCGTCCAATCAAAGGAAAGTATTTACAGAAACCTATTTATGAGAAGGAAATGTTAGCAATACTGCGTGCACTAAAGAAATGGAGAACTTACCTAATGGGAAGACACTTCAAGGTAAAAACTGATCATGATAGTCTTAAACACTTTTTGGAACAAAGACTATCTTCAGAAGAGCAGCAAAAATGGGTCACAAAGATGTTGGGTTATGACTTTGAAATAATATACAAAAAAAGAAAGCTTAATGTTGTTGCAGATGCACTCTCAAGAAAGAATGAAGAGGTGGAAGCATTGCTTTGTGCCATTTCTATTATCCAACCAGATTGGATAACTGAAGCAAGAGATGAATGGAAGAAGGACAAAGATGTATGGACACTCATTCAAAAATTGCAGCAAGATCCTAGTACATCTGATACATTTAGTTGGAAAAATGATTCCTTATGGTACAAAGATCGCTTATATCTTTGTAACAATTCCCAACTAAAACAAAAGATTCTTCTGGAATTGCACACTTCTCCTTTAGGAGGACACTCAGGATTTTTAAAAACTTACCACAGGGTGAAGAAAGAATTTTTTTGGGATGGCCTTAAATCTGATATTCAAAAGTTTGTGGCGGAATGTTTGGTTTTCCAGCAGAATAAAGTGGAAACAATTAAGACCCGAGACTTCTACAACCTTTATCCATTCCAAGTCAACGTTGGGAGGAGATTTCAATGGATTTTATCACAGGTTTACCTAAGTCCGAAGGAAAGAGTGTCATCATGGTGGTAGTTGATAGACTTACCAAGTATGCACACTTTTGTGCATTATCTCATCCATTTAAAGCAGGTACGGTTGCTACTACATTTATGGACACAATTCAAAAGCTACATGGAAACCCAAGGGTTATTGTGAGCGACAGAGATCCCATTTTTACTGGAAATTTTTGGACGGAGTTATTTTATTGTTTGGGTACTCAATTAGCTCATAGCTCATCTTATCATCCTCAATCTGATGGTCAAACTGAGATAGTAAATAAATGTTTGGAAGGATATCTTCATTGTTTTGTATATGATAAACAAACACAATGGGTCAAGTGGTTACCTCTCGCTGAATGGTGGTATAACACTTCCTTCCATATTGTAGAAAAAATGACCCCATTTATGGCACTTTATGGATATCATCCGCTATCCATCACATCATCTTTAAGGGAAAATTCGAAGGTTCAAGCAGTGGAAGATCACATCGAGCATCAGCAAGAATTTCTCCAACTCTTAAAGGATAACCTGAATTCGGCACAAAATCAAATGAAACAACAGGCAGATCAACATTGCAGCGAGAGAATTTTTGATGTTGGAGATTGGGTATTTTTATGGCTACAACCATACAAACAAATGTACCTCAAGCAAGCTAAGAAGGATAATAAATTATCACCAAAGTACTAACATCCTTACAAGGTGTTGCAAAATATTGGTTCTATGGCATACAAATTGGAGCTTCCTACTTCTTCGTGAGTGCATCTAGTTTTCCATGTTTCATGCTTAAAGAAGGTTAGAGGTGAAAATCTTCCAGTTCAAACAATATTGCTAGAACTTGATGAGGAAGGAAAAATCATATTGGAACCTGAAGCGGTCATGGAAACAAGAACTCGACAACTATGGAATCGATCAATTTCAGATTATCTCATCAAGTGGAAGAAATAACCCACTGAAGATTCTACATGGGAGGATGAGAAGTTTATATAGAAGCACCCAGAGCTACTCAAGCATTGAGGACAACACTTTTTTGAAGGAGAGGGGCATGTTAAGTCCCTATATTACTAGTATATTCCCTTATTGTTATTAGTGTAACCCCCTTACTGTTATTATTGTACCCTTGTAACCCCCAGTTTGTTATTATTGTGCCCTTAAATTATTATTGTTAGGTCGGCTAGGATTACATTGTGGCCCACTAGGATTACATTATGGCCACATGGACTCCTATATATAGAAAGGAGGTTTTGTAAATTGTATCATCCAAGAATTGTTCATTTATGTAATGTATTGTAGGTTGCCCCCTCGAAGTGGCTTATTTCTAAGGCATTGATATCTCTTTTCTTCTATTTTTGGAGCCGTGGAGGCAGGCTATCAGGAGGGCAGAAATCAGTGCATGGATTTGCAGATTTCATCTTGTTAGTGTGTGACGATTGATTGTACTGAGAGCTTGATGGACTAAGCTTTGTATGAGATTGTTACATGGTCTCCATGATACATAATATATGATATTTGGGGTTTTTAGCTTCAGGCTTTCCCGTTAAACAACTGTGTTATATGCACTTGTTTTTATTGCTTCATGTGTTTTCAATTGAGTTTATAATTTCCACAAAAGATTAACAATGGAAGGATTCTGTATTTAGCAAGAAGATAAATATTGTTAGATCAGGAGAATATGGATATATAATTCATATTTTATATAATTTCTACATGGTATTAGAGCAGTTTTAATTCTTGAATATTGCAATTGTGAAGAATTGCTGAGTTTGTGCTGGTGGACAATTCGAATTTGCTACAGAAAATTCTTGGTGTGACAGTTGAGTATACATTGAAATGTCTTTCAATGGGTTGTGATTGGAGTATGACCTTGATGGTAGCTCGAATTACATACCCTGGAATAATAGGATGGAGGTGATTTTGGAATATAATGGAGTGAAGGAGTTCATCGATAGCGATTTTCCTAAGTCGGATTCTAGTGATGCTGCAGGACTTGACGCATGGAAAACGAAGGTAGAAAAGAAAATAATAATTATGTTGGAAGGTGTGAAGGACCATATTGTGTCTAGCCTTCATGGTAAAGCCACTACATTTGCAATGTGGAAGGCTTTGACAATTTTTTTCCAAAGCAGAAGTGACCAGAGGAAGTTGGCGCTTAAAGACAAGCTCAGAAAAATAAAAATGGAGAAGGGCGAAAGTATTCCAAAATATCTCACGAAGTTTTTCCACTCTAAGGATGAACTAGGAAGTGTGGGGGTTACTGTTGATGATGAATAATTGGTGAGCTTGGCTCTCCTTGGGCTTCCGAAGAGTTGGAATAGCTACAAAGACTCTGTCAATGGACGGGAGAAACTGTCGGGATGGGAGCGACTTTGGTCGGATCTTGTGCAAGAGGAGATAAGGTGAAGCACCAGGGATGGTTCTTCATAGAAGAATGAATATGAAGAAAATTGTGCTTTAGCTGCCAAAGCAAGGAAAGGGAAGGGGAAGAAATTCCCTTAAAAATCTAAAGCTAAAGGCAAGAAGCAGTATTTGTCCAAAGTGAAGTGTTTTCACTGTCACGAACATGGGAATTTCGCCTCTAACTACCCACAGAAGAAGAAGAACAAGAAGGTTGTTGGAGCTATAGCTGGAGAAGTCTTAGCCTCACAATTTTAACTTTATTTCTCTTTGATCGCATGCTTGGTTTCAAGCATAATGGGATCAGTGGGGTATCTTGATAGTGGTGCGTATTTCCATATCACGGGAGACAAGGAGTTATTTAGTGATCTGGAGGAGAAGGACCTCCAAATGCATATAGAGATGGGCGACGATGGTCGATACAATGTGACTGGAATTGGGACCATTACCTTTGAGAGGGAGTCAAGTAATCCATTTTTGTTGAAAGATGTTATGCGTGTTCTAGGTCTGAAGAAGAACTTGGTCTCGGTCGCGATGTTTGAAGACAAAGTTTATGACGTTGTTTTCAGTGAGGGAAAATCCTTCCTTCGACATAAAAAAATGGGTCAAACCAAGAAGATAGGGATTTGAGTTAAGAATCTCTACAAGCTGGAGGTAGATGGTTGCGTTGAAATGATGGGAAAATTAGAAAAAATGGTAAGCCGAGATCAGGGAAAATTATGGCACGGGAGATTGGGCCATCTTCACCATGGTGCTTTGAAGATTTTGCAGTAGATTTCTACTGGACTTCCCAAGGGTACTCTTGTGCAGTCAGATCAGTGCAAGGGATGTACTATGGGTAAGTTTGTGAAGACCACCTTTCATGAGAAGGAGAACCGTGCTTCGGTGATCCTTGAGAGAATTCACACAGATGTGTGTGGACCTTTCTCGGTTTATTCAACAGCGAAACATAGGTATTATGTTATATTTGTTGATGAATATTCTCGTAGATGCTGGATATTCTTCATGCAGAAGAAGATAGAAACATTCTCAAAGTTCTGTGAGTTTAAAGCATTGGTGGAGAAGGAATTAGGGAAGCAAGTGAAGGATCTACAGAGTGATAATGGTGGTGAATATACCTTGAACGAATTCAAATACTTCTATAAAAAAGAAGGAATTCGAAGAGAACTCATAGCACCTCATAACCCACAGCAGAATGGGGTCGCGGAGTGGAAGAATAGAATGATCGTGGGTGCTGCATGAGCTATGCTGCATGACCAGGGCCTACCGATGGACTTGTGGGTGGAAGCATGCAACACTGTGGTTTATGTGCAAAACCATTGTCCTCATAGAGTACTTGGCATGAGTGCACCTGAAGAAGCTTTTACTGGTAAGAACCCTGATATTTCTCATTTGAATATTTTTGGCTCATATGTTTACATTCATGTGACAAAGGACGCTAGGAAGAAGCTGGAGTGGACTGCAGAAGTTGGGATATTTGTGGGGTACACAGAAACACGCCATAATTATCGTGTGTATTTTCCAAACAGTCGAATGACTATGGTGCGACGGGATATAAAATTCAATAAGGTGAAATCCATGAAGTTGTCGCTTGAGAGGGAGCTACACTTGCATGTAGAGGAGGAACTACTTGTTCCCAAAGATGAGCCTCTAGATGTGGATCAGCCACAGGAGGAGATTCATGGAGTGGAGGAGTCCACTCATGGAGAACCAAAAATCAGACAAGGAAAAATGTGTACCACAGAAGCTGAGAGACTGAAGCTTGATGCGACACAGAATGTAGGAGTCCCTACATCACATCACAGACAGAGACAGTCACCTAACCGATTTACTGGATACATGGCTCTTATGAGAAAGTGTATCATGATAGAGCCATCTTCTTTCAAAGAAGCAGTGCAGGAGCCCATATGGGTAGATGCCATGGTGGAAGAGTATGAATCCATTGTCAGAAACAGTGCTTGGGAGATTGTTTCAAGGCCGGTGGGTAAATCAGTTGTAGGATCAAGATGGATCTACAAGGTAAAGAAAGCTACTGATGGGAGCATTGAGAAGTATAAGGAAATATTTGTTGCCCGGGGCTTCTCACAGATCGAGAGGATTGACTATGAATAAACCTTTGCACCTATCGCACGGTATTCTTCCATACGGACCATCCTTGCTCTCTCAGAGTAGATGGGTTGGCACATTCATAAGATGGATGTCAAGACTACGTTCCTTAATGGGATCATTGAGGAAGAGGTGTACATTGAGCAGCCTGAAGGATTTGAGATCTTCAGCAGCAAGTCGCATGTGTGCAGGCTCAAAAGAGCATTATATGGGCTAAAGCAAGCACCTCGTGCTTGGTACACACAGATCGATAGCTATTTCACCGGACTTGGCTTCACTAAGAGTGAGGTGGATGCAAACCTGTATCAAATTATGGTAGAGGGTGAGATTTTAATCATTTTTCTTTATGTTGATGATTTAATACTAACGGGTGATGAGTAGTTGATACACTCATGCAAGGCAAATCTTGCAAAGGAGTTTGAGATGAAGGATTTGGGCCTCCTTCATTATTTCCTTGGATTGGAAGTATGGAAGCGGGAAGGTGAACTATTTGTGTCTTAAGGCAGGTATGCTCGAGAGATACTTGAGAAGTTTCACATGCAAGTTTGCAAGCCTATCGGCACTCCTCTTCCAGGAAATTGGAGGAAAGAGGATGCTACATCGGCAGAGGTAGTGGATGCCACTATTTATCGAAAATTGGTGGGTTTGATCATGTATTTAGTTAATACAAGACCGGACATATGCTATGCAGTGAACTACCTTTCACAAGCAATGGTTAAGCCTACCAAGCTCTTTTGGAAGGCAGGAAAGCATGTCCTGAGGTATCTCAAGGGAACATCTGAGTATGGCTTATGGTACAGATAGATGGATGAGGTGAAGATGCATGGCTTCATGGATGCATATTGGGCAGGTAGACCAACAAACAAAAGGAGCACATCAGGAGAGTTTTTCAGTATCAGATCTATAGTAGTTTCTTTGTAAAGAAATAAACAAAGATCCGTGGCACTCAGTTCAGCGAAAGCAGAGTACATGGCAGCAAGTCAAGCTGCATGTGAGGCTATATGGATGAGGAAGATCCTGGTCAGTTTGTTTGGTTCACATTTAGATCCTACAGTGATACATTATGATAATCAGAGTTGCATTAAACTCTTGATTAATTCTATGTTTCATGATAGATCTAAACATATTGATATTTGGTATCATCATATCAGAGATTGTGTCCAACGAAATATCATGTTGCTTCAGTACATTCCTACGGAATATCAAGATGCAGATATTCTAACGAAGGTGCTCACCAGGAGAAATTTGAATACCATAGAGGTAGGATCAGGGTGAAGGATAATCCCTATCTTGTTGAGAGGGAGTGTTGAGATTCAACAAGATGATGGAGCTTAGTGAAAATGAGTCACCTTCACTAAGTGGGCCGGCAGGTTATTTTTAGGTGCAAGTCTATTTTTAGACATGGTGATCATATTTCAGAAGTTGCAGGATTCTATTTGTGGATGGTTGGTCAAGTTGGAAAAATAGATGAAATTATGTTTTTAGAATATTGGGCGAAGTCTATTTATAGATCGTTGATCTAAAAATAGATGCATGTCTATTATTATTAGCTCTTAATAATAATCTGACAATAAACAAAGACTTATTCTCTTGGAGCACTTTATTTCAGTGAACAGATTTGGAAAATCAATGGGCTGAAGGAATTACGCAATTCCTAGGGTTGACTGGTGGTTCATGCATGGAGGACTCAGTTAGAACTAAAGTGGCAAAGTTATGACAGAGTTGGAAGAGTAGTTCATGGAGTTGTATTCATTTTAACTCAGTTAAAGTGAGTTAAACTCAATTGATCTAGTTGTATCTAGTCTAACTAAATGATACACTAGTGAGAGTGGAGTGAATTAATTAGTTAATTAATTCACAAATAAAAACTCATTAATCAACTGAACAAATATAGCAGTTCACTACAGTGCATGTCAGTTCCAGTGGAGACCCAGTGGAGAGATAGGTGAAAGGGTGAGATGGACTATAGTGATGCATTGATTGCATCACACACACATTGGAGTTGGTAATGAGGATTGTGCAGTAAAGGTAAGGCCAATTCGAATTCATTTAGGGGTCTTCTTCAGCAGGGTTGCGCAGTGGTGGTAGGCTATTAGGAGGGCAGAAATCAGTGCATGGATTTGCAGATTTCATCTTGCTAGTGTGTGACGATTGATTGTACTGAGAGCTTGATGTACTAAGCTTTGAATGAGATTGTTATATGATCTCCATGGTACATAATATATGATAGTTGGGGTTTTTAGCTTCAGGATTTTCCGTTAAACAACTGTGTTATGTGCGATTGTTTTTATTGCTTCATGTGTTTGCAATTGAGTTTATAATTTCCGCAAAAGATTAACAGTGGAAGGATTTTGTATTTAAAAAGAAGATAAATATTGTTATATCAGGGGAATCTGGATATATAATGCATATGTTATATAATTTCTACAGAAATAAATTTGGAGAGTGGATAGGAATCTAAGGTTAAAATAAGCAAGTAACTCCACCCCTAGAAAATCGACAGTGGAAACTTATGAGTAGCCATGTTTTTAATGGGAGGCGAATTGAAAAATGGTGTCTCCTAAGCTTCAGCTGGGACAGGTCTTTGCGTTCTCTAACCAACATGATTCAAATGTTCATGTCTTCCTTGGTGAGAAAGTGTGGAGATGATGGAGTGGCCATGAATCCATCTCCCCTCATTTTGGATTATAAGCCCATGTCTCTATTCAATGATATGAAAGGCCTTCAATAAACTTTTTTGGATGTGTAGGGAAGAGCCAAAGGTAAATTACAAATTTTAATCATCGATATGGAGGAAAAACATAAGGGTATACATCTCTGAAGTGTATTGTTGAAACAGATCTCGGATTGACGACACACTATTGTTCATTTGAGCATGTAAATAAATGCGCTGATCGGTAGGCATCTAAATATTTGGAAAATTTGGCATTGAAGATGAATGCCAAAGTGGGTGGAATTAATGTTTCTCTTCATATCCTGTCTCACCATTTAACGAGATTTGGCAACAGCCATGTCATGTACATTGGCACGGATTTCAATCATCCTCGATCGGGGGATAGTTCGAGTTCTTCCATTGCTTAGTCGTTGGAAGCATCAACTGGCCCTGGTACAATTGCTATAATATGAGAGTCAGCTAACATATTCATAGGGTGTAACACATAGTTACCAAATTCGTCTGAGTCGATGCAAAAAAATCAGAAATTCATCCATTCAATTGGAGCAGCGAATAGTTTGTTGAAATTCGGTTTGTGTGTCGTTTTCTTAGTTTGAGTTAGTTTTTTATTCGTTTGAGTCAGTTTCTTCATTTGAGCCTATCTGTAAAGAAAAAAATTTTAAGGTAAGAGAATACTTCGTGTTTTTTTAAGGAGTTAGAAGGCCAGCAAGTGAGGAGACAAGATATAATACTTCGTGTTTTTTTAAGGAGTTAGAAGGCCAGCAGGTGAGGAGACCAGATATGATTTGGCATTGTGAAGGGATAGGAGACTAGATATGAGTTGGAATTGTGAAGAGATAGCTTTGCTCAGCATTATTGAAAATAGAAACAAGCATTATTAAAAATAGAAACAATGGAGAAATTGGAAAATTTTCTATTGAAAATAGAAAGAATGGAGAAATTGGAAAATTTTCTTTTTTTGAATTTCAAAGATATCTCTCAAGATTAAGAGTAAGTCTCAACATATTGAAATCTGTGTGTATTTAAAAAAAAAATGAAGGTAAATAGAAACATTTAAGAAATTGTAAAAAAAAAAAAAAATTGATTTTGAAAGGGATGGCTAGGATTACATAATAAGTCTCAATATATTGAAAATTGTGTGTATTTAAAAACAAAAAAGAAAATAGAAACAATTGAGAAATTGGATTTCTTTTTTAATTTCATTCCTATTTTGTAGGGTTGGAAAGCCAGGTTTTAGAGGGCCTGAAAGCCAAGAAAGAAGGAAAAAATGAATGGGTGAAATACTCATTCTCTAAATAATTTTTTTTACAGCTTCTACCTAAATAAATAGATTTAGAATGGTAATTTTCTAAATATATTTATTTATTAAATAATAATTTTAAACAAATAAATAAGTTTTGAATACTAAAAAGGTATGTTAGATTTTTTAGTTTTAAATTTTTGAGGGAAGAGTAAGTTTGGATTTTCATTTCTTTTGGGGTGATTTGTATTTATAAGGCTGTTATATGATATAGATTTATTAGAAATTATTTAAATTTTAAAATGAATTAGGACAAAAATGAACATAATATGTAAAAAAAGAAAGTATATATATTCAAATTAAGATGTATACTATCTTTCTTTTTTTGAATTAAAATTTTTTCATTCGAAATTTTATCGTGCAGTATCAAATTCGAATTCGAATTTGGTAACTATGGTGTAACACATCCACAAATCAAGGATATGTCTAAGGAATTACTGGATGATTATTTCAAAGCAAACAACAAGCTTCCTAATATGATACTCTTCTTCAGTGATGGTGTCAGTGAGATTCAATTCGATATGGTTCTCAAATCAGAATTAGATTCCCTTAGAGAAGCAGTGGCCCTCTTCAAAAACCACAATCCTCTTGTTTCCTTCAGAGTAGCTCAGAAGAGACATCACACCAGATTGTTACTTGGCTATCAAGAATAACGGTCGAGGTCTGGCAGTGTTCCTCCTGGCACTATGGTGGACACAGTGATTTGCATCCAGGATGGTTCAATTTCTATCTGTGAAGCCATTATGGGCTTCTAGGCGGAGTTGAGTAAAATTAAAGATAAATATAGCTAGTGATTTGAGAAAACCATTTCCCATGCAATAAATTTTTTGGCCGTGACAGTGGAAGTGTCGTATGGATGGGAAAATTTTCCTATTGCTAGGGTGGAATAAACTTGAGCTATTTCTCACACATTTCCCCCCATTTCCCAGGAGTCGAACTGAAAATTTAGACCAGTTTGGACAAACTTGTAGACCACAGATAATTCACTCCTCTCACAACCTACACAACCACAAAAAAGTCACTCCTCTCACAATTTCCTGGGCTCTAGTGTGAGAAGCAAACCCATAGCTATTAGCTCTGATATCAACACAATTAATTTTTCTATTTCTATTGCACATCAACATCAGTCAATTACATCACATATATATATGGTACTTATAAGACTCAACAATTTCTATAGGGAGAAATTGTTGTTCAGAAAATATGTAAACAACCCAATCTACTCAACAAACCAATCTTACTTACATATTATTATTATAAAAATTATTTACATATATACCTATATCATTATATATCAAATATACCTATATCATTATATATCCTCTCTTATTATACTTTTCTTTAAAAATCTTCCTTATAATGACATCCTTCATGTCATTATAAAAGCATCCTTCATCTCCTCCTCATACCATTTGAATCACTCGTATTACCCTACCTTAGTGTAATATGATTCGAATAATCTCTATTTGATCCACACAAAATACACAATGTTCCTTTTCTCATATCTTTATCTTTAAGTTTCCCAAACTTCATGATGGGTCAAGAACACAATGTTCTTATGTTGATTTTGGTATTTCATTGTATATAATTTGAAGGAAGTGGGACTATGCATGCAAAGTATGGCTATTTTGATTGGTATTTTCTGAAAATTGGTTGGTTTTAAAATGGAAAAACATACTTTTCCATAGAATAGAAAGATAGTTGTAGATAGTAGAAGGTATTTTTTTCAAATTATAATTATTATTATTATTATTATTATTTTCCTGAAAATGGATGTTGTATAATGTCTTTGATATCACATCATATTCTGATAGTGCACCATGCATGGTTCTAATTTTTGAATTTTTCTATAGAATTTTAATAATGAATGTTGTGGCTGAAAAAAAAGTGATATTTTTAATTCTCGTGATCATTGCATTCGATACATGCCAATGAAAGCCATGCAATACATGGATTCCTGTGCTTTAATAGTAAATGCTGGAATTTGAAATACTCGACTCCCCAGTATACTTCTCTTCTTATTGCATTTCTTTGGTTTATTCAGTGAGGGCTTTGTTTGCTTCTCTTATTTTATGGGTCACATTGAAATATGTTAGATCTGTGAAGAGTTGTTCATTGTTTTCTATACCCCCACCCTCCAATAGATAGTAACTGCAATAAGAATGTTTCCTTTCCCGCAAGAGGTATGTGCTTTCTCCGACCCATGCATGGAAGGGAGGATCTAAGTAATGAATGAAACCACCTCTGTAACAATACTTTTTGGAAACCTTCCTCTCAAGTTGTTCAACCCTGAAATATGACTGAGGGATAAGCTGGCCCAAGCACATAAGCAGATTCGATAGTAACGTATTTGAGGTGGATGATGAGAAAGAAGTTCGGCTAAGAGTTTAATATATCTCTTGTTACCTTGGCATCACCACCAACCCAAAATGATCCCACTAATATGACCACATCAATATCTCTTCACAGAATCAAACATGTGACTGCTCTTTCTCTTGACAAAATTAAGACATTACATCTTTATTTTGAGCGGTTCAAATAGAATATATGCACATTCAATTTTGCCTAGAGATGTTGATATGCTCATAGCTATGGGACCATTTTGGGATGGTGGTGATATGAAGGAATCAAGTGACGGAAGCGATAATGTGGAGTAGAAAACTTTTTCAAGATAAGAAAATATTGGCTGCCTACCTTTAATTGGTTGTAATGCACTTGAGTTTTCTGTAATATGTACAAGGAGTCAGAGCGACAGAGTAAATGTTGAGGGAATTCTCGAATAATTTTTTTAATGAAGGATTTGAATGTTGGCATTCGAGCGAACCAACTGCATATTTTTGCAACGCCACGAATACTTTTACATATGATTTATTCTCCTATTATTGACAGAAGTTGACCATGTACAACCTACCTGAAATGGTCCCATAGTTATGAGCATATCAACATCTCTTGGCAAAATTTAATGTGTGTATGTTCTCTAAACCGCTCAAAATAGAGAAGAAAAACGTAATGCCTTAATTTTGTCAAGAGAGAGAGAAGACACACAATCGATTTTGTGGGATCATTTTGGGACGGTAGTGATGCGAAGGTAGCAACAGATATATAAGGACGTACTGAAGTTGTCCATGTAACCCCTTAAATACGTATCCCACCTCGGAGCTGGGCTGAGAGTTTAATGTTTGATGGCAGAGAATAAAAAGAGGATGAGTTAATCGTATTTGTTATCATTCAATTTATAAAAAAAAAATTCAATCTCAAAATATACAAATGTTGATACACACTATCCATGTTTTAATTAATATCTGGTTGTTTTTTCAGGATCAAATCTTTCAAAGATTGATTTTTAAGGGTGTTCCTGGATATATGTAGACAAGAAAGATTGGGAAAACCCACTAACCTTCCAATTCTTCTATGTCAGCCCATGGTTGCGTTCTCTTAGCTTATCTATAGTACAATGCAATTACAGTCCATTAAGAGGTACGGTGAATTAGTTTATGGATTTGGTAATTTTAGTAGGTTCTCATAGCTAGTTATGTTAAAGTGAAATATCTATGTTTATCATTGCTACTGAGTGTTCAGCATTTAGTATATATTTATTTCAATTTGAAATGCAGTCTCTAATGTTAATTTATAAATATGGAGGAAAATTAATCACTCTTATTAGCTCCCTCTGAAAAAAGGATTTTGAAGGGTATTGGTTTCAAATATCGACAAAGCGTAAACTGGAGGATGAGTTAAACATATTTTAATCATTCAATTTATAATATTTTTTTCAATCTCAAAATATACTGATGTAGATACACACTATTCATGTTTTAATTAATATCTAATTTTTTTTCACGATCAGATCTTTCTCTGGGCGGTAGGTGGCCCTCTATAGTGAGTCTCTCAAAAGGATAGGATGCTACAATACTACTTTTTAGGGCATGACCTGACCCCCAGAGGGAAAAACCTTATCATATTAGAGCTCTTCATGAAGTACTTGGTTCCGTTCTCATTGGAGGACCACTACCTAAACCTTAAACTCCCCCCTCCAATTATAATTGGTTGGAAAAATGCTAATTCTTTCTTCTTAGACCGCGGTGCAACAAACTATATTCACCCACCCCGGGAGAAATTAGTGCATGCAGATACTCACCTATACCAAGTACCCATTAATTACTCGAGCTCCACATCGAGGACTTTGACCTCACACTTCAATTTCTAACTTGTATTGAGTGAGTCAGTATATGGTGGAACGGTAACGAACAATGTTCTACCTTGTGTTCATACACGAACAAATTGGATCTATCTGTCGCTACTCAGATCCAAAGAGGTAGATTAGGTGGCGTAGAGGTAAATTTTGGAAGATAGGAGTCAATTAAGGGGTGGTTTTAAGTTTTTTGGGATCAAGAAACAATAGTTGTGGAGCACCTAGTGAATTCGGTAAAAGCATCATCATTGGCTAAAACAATTGAATCAACTACCTTGCTTGACAGAATTTCTATTTTAACATCTGAATCAATAGGTTATGTTGGTCCTCTGACGACTTAGATATTTCAAAACATATTTCTATGCCTTTCCCATAGCTAGTGTTGCTACACCTGTTAGTCCTTCAAATGGATCCACTACTCTAGCTACACTTTCCCATGACCGCAATTGGCCTTGGGTATATGTCCTGATCTAGAACAAACACTAATAGTGGGGTGCTACTAGTGGGGTTTCTAGTACTCAGCCGACTGATTCAACTGTGCAATCAATTACTGCTTCTCCAATCCCCGGAGGTGGGAGGGATATTAAGAGGTGTTTCTCCTTCTATTGAATCACTCAATAAGCTCAATATATTGAGCCACTAATAGAATAAACAATATAGGTTTTGCATACAATTCCAACAACAACAGAACCAAATAAAGAATCAACTGGATCTGCTACTATTGGTGGGTATCTAACAGATGGGGATGTTGGTCATGGATCCATAGGCATTGGGAAAATAACTACTATTGGTTCATCTCGTCTCAATCTGGAAATGGAACTGTTGGATATGAGTCTCTATCTCAAGACTGAGAATCTTCAACTCACTCACGGAGGTGGTTGGATCAACTAGCCATGTTATTCGTGATGCTTAGTCTCGGTATCACTAATGGACCAAATCTATGTATAAAAACTCATTGCACTTGGCTATGCTGCTTATTGTTGATCAGCGGTTGTCATTGATGTCAACCCAAGCAGCACCAGGGGCCAACCAAATATTGCATGGGAATTTTGACCTACCAAATTAATATATTCTAGGTCAATAAGGATTTTTATGGTTTCTACTTGTCGAGATGTTTCCGTTGATATATGGCACGCCATGTAATTCTTCACGGTTTGAGAGATATTCAGGTTTGAAGTTTGTACCCCCAGTTAGTGGGCTAAAACCCCATAGGGTTGTGGCATGGGTCATTGAAAAGTCATAATTAATATTTTAAGCTCCTAAAATCCCTCCCACGTTCAATTGTTGAAGCTCCTCTCAACCTAAGCATTTATATAAATTGTGATCCTCATATCCTCCTCATGTAAGGGATTTCGTTATCTGAAACAGATCATCGTGGAATTTTCACTCTAACGTTTTTTCTATAAAGGTTCAAAAGCTGAAATTTTTATGGGGTGAAGCCCAAACCCTGAGGAAGCTGCTGTGAAAATTTCAGATCAAGATGGGCGATATTTTCAGAGGTATGATCTGTGGAATTCAGTGTTTTTGCAGGCTCCTGAAATTCATCTCAAAGAAGTTACCTTGGGAAAATCGTCATAACTCTCTCTATGAGTATCAGATTGGAATTCTATAAAAATTGGAAAATAGTGCACAGTCTGTAGTTTTCACTCTATCAATTTCAGAGCCAAATGAAGAAACAGTGACACATGGCATGTCGTACAAGTTTACTCTACTAAAACAGTCCATAATTAGGGCATTGTGATAGATTGGGTATAACTCTCCCTTGAAGAATACAAATTGGATCAGACCTATGGCATTCGAAATATGACTCAAAGAAATACTACAATACCGAAAATTAGATATTGGGGATCTGAAATAATAGAGATATACCAGATTCAATATCAAGCTCCTAAAAGGAAAAGAAAAAGTTAGATCATGTGTTGTCAAGGGCTGCAAAGGACCAAAATTTCTAGGGAAGCAAAGCAAAGCAAGGTGCAGCAAAGGGTAGCATGAAAAGAGCAGCAACCAAGGTACATAAAAACATCAAGAAGTTCATCACATGAAGTCTTCAAGTGGGCAACATTGCATACAATAATTGTAAAGGTATCATTGTACTAAGTCATTGTAAATACATTGTTGTACAAATTGTACTAGTGTCTATCTGCCAAGAGTTGAAGAGGCACTGTTGGGTGGTCTAGGATCATCATTAGGTGGTTGTGTCATAGTTGGGGTTATGTTCTAGTGTGTCTTCTTCTTCTGCATAATTCTATATCATTATAAAGTGGACCATTTTCCCTGGTCCGGGAGTCCATTCTTCTTTTATTCTTCTACAGGGTGGTAGGGTGGTGGTAGGGTGAGTTGTAGCTCATTGGGTGTTGGGGCATCCATTCAGTTGACTACTAAAGAATCTCGGGCATTGGAGTGTCCATCCAGTGGGAGCTGGAGAAGAATGCTTTTCTAGATTCTAGGAAGCTAGAGCTTTATTTTCAATTGGAGTTGAATATTAAAGAATTATTAGAAAAGCATTAGGTTTTTTTTGTCCCAGAGTGGGTTTCCACCTTAAAAATTGTGTGCATTTTTGTTCCTCTTGTTTTCTGCTATCATTGTACAAACACTAATAATAATTGAAGATTAACTAATGCTCTAATTGAAATGAATATTGATTCACCCCCCACCCCCCCTCTCAGTATTTCCAACACTTGTGGTGTTGGATAAGCATTTGAGTAAGCAAACCAACTAATGATCTACCTGTTGCTTCATTCTAATTGAGCCAAAACCCCCTTTTTAAAAGGTACATCTAATTTTTTGTAGCGCAACTTTACACACAAACATGTAACATTAATGGCCCCTAGACGTGTAGTACTTATTGAAATCAATATATGACAATGCATTTCTCTCTTATGATGTGTTTCTGTATTTTTTAGATATATATTTGAGGTTTAAGAAGATTGACCAAGGGTATATTCCCAACATTTGTTAATGGATGGTACTATGACACCCCTAACAATACCTTGGTATGTATATCTATCTGCGTTCTCATTTTCACACTCTCTCACCCAGACACTGTCCTTGTTTATTATGTTTTTTTTCACATTATTATAACCATCTTTATAAAACCCAGAGCTATACTAGCACTATTTGAAAATTATACTCATACTTCCCTTAATTTAGTCTCACAACAAACAAATTTTTTAAAACGAAAGAAATATACATGGTTTCTCCTGTTCTCAAAAATACATTATAGTCCATATACACAAGTCTTTCATAAAAAAAACTATTTGAATTTCAACAATTCTAAAAATTAGTAAACTAGAATTTGAACATCCTACTGCTCAACACTTAGTAGACAACTTCAAACTCCAACTATTATCTTCAAGCTTTCTAGCTAGTTGATTCCTTCTTTGACCTCCACTCCAAGAAGTAGTCATTTTGATAAATCATCTGCTCTTGTGTTAGGTTCTATATAAGCATAATGATAGGATATGTTGGAGAATAATGTCTCCATTTTTTTCATCCGAGCTAGCATAAGGTGCAAATTTATATTCCCAATTTTGTAGCAGACCTTCATCTAGTGTGTAACCACATTATAGTCACTAAAAATCAACAATTTTGTCACCTCCATGTATGTTGCTAGTTTCATTAAGATCATTAGATCCATCAACTCAACATAGTTATTAGTATTGCACCTAAGCTTGCATTGAAATTGAGAAGAGAATCATTTAGAAATAAGGTACCTCCTGCAATAAAAAGAGTATGTTTCTCTTGGCTAGCACCATACAATTCGCCCCAATTTATCAATTCATGGTTTCTTCCACATCTTGGGTTTTTGTATATTTTCGTGTCTTTTTATGCTTCCAAACACTGACCTAATAATATATGCACATTGAAATGGAGGAATGTATCTCTCCTAAAATATATCACATTTCAAGCTAACGATATGCTCTAAGAAACCACAATAGGAAAATCTCTAAAACCTTTAAGTTATTTATTTCGGGTCCAGTTCTTCAAAACCTCCTCCATATTCTGCACTTGTTACCCTTCCCTACAAATTTTCATTTACTTCATATCTTCCCATACCTTACCTGCATATTTGGAATTGCTAAATAAATTATCAACTGGTTCACTTTCCTTCTTACATAGTGTACACCACCCTGGACCATTCTTGATGCATTTTTGAAGTTTTTTCCAATTTGCTACTTTGTTCCAAAGAACTAATGAAATCTAAACCTTTGAATTTAGAGGAGCATAAGGCTTCCATGGAATCTTTCACCTCTAGGCCTCCTCTTCCTAGGTTGTATCTACAAACTTTGCTTTGTAAACTAACATAGGAGTATACTCCCCCAGGGAAGGGTTCCTTGAGTATAACAAAACAATCTCCTTGCTTATTCTGATATGAATCTTCTTATGTTGATCCACAAATACCTTCTAGTGGCGTATTTCCACATTTTTCAAACCAAACTCCTTTCCTTTATTCCATCTTTGCTTCAAAATTGAGGCAGATATTGCATCGACTCCCTAACCCAGGTATGAATTCCTTGACATTGAAAAGTAGCAATCAAATCCAATGGTAATATGTAGGCTTAGCCATAGCAAACCTGTGAATTATCCACTATTCTAATCTGATCCCATTTTCCAACTCCCCCTACTAACCCTACACCTACCAAAGTAAAAGTCAATGCCAATGATTTCTAGACTATAGACCCATTTTGGATAGTGTTGTTTTCCTTCCTACCTCATTATTCCATGTTAAGGTGTTCAATGTGATTTTGGTATATCACCTACCTCCAGAGTCCATATTTGAAAATAACATTCCATGGACCTTTGGTAGCTATAACTTTTCCAAAGAAGTGAATGTATTTGAAATCCCAACCTCTAGTTTCTTTTGGTTTAGACAAGGACTATCATTTGAAATTATGCAATTTGTATAGATTGGGGTGGGATAATAAGAAACATTTTTTAATATCCAAATGTGATAAAAATAAAGTACATTATATTGACAAGTAATCTAAAGATGAGTGCTTGTTATGAATGAATACTGGTAAAGTGCACTCTTAGAAATTAGAATAAACAATATACTTGTTAGCACTGGAAAGCTGAACCATGCAAGTTTATTTTAGAATTAGACCTTTGCCATTTGTTCCAGTATTTCCATGAGATCATGATTAGTTTGGATGTGGCAAGGTTGTTTTTATTGCCTACATACACTAATATGTGCACATTATGGACTTCAGATTTCAATATAGTGTGGCCAACCTTAACACAGGTTCATACCCAATTTCACTATAAATATCACTCCAAATTTTATTTCTCATATTATGTTATTATATAATTTCCTTAGTGATGTAAACCTACTTCATCGAAGTCAATAGATGTTAGGAGCTTCAATAGTTAGATCCTATACATTTCAGCAATTCAACATTTGTGGTTGACATTAATTGTGTTCCTTCCATTCCTAGATTACCATTATCAGCATGGTGGAGTTTTCTAGTGTTATTTTTTGAGTGAACTTGAAGGAAGCACTACACAAAAAGTCCCCAATGCAAGGATTTCAGGAAGACGTAACTTCTACTGAGAAACAACCAAAAAAAGTGACATCTATAGTTTTGGAGTGGTGATATTGGAGCTATTAATGGGAAGACAACCAATAGATCGAGAAATTGGATAGGATGAAGATCTTGTGAAGTGGGTGTGCAATAAAATAGAGAAAAATAATGGATTTATTGAAGTGTTGTATCTGATTTTTTGGACTGCTTCAAGGAGGAAATGACCATGGCTCTGAAAGTAGAACTCCTTTGCATAAGAACCTTTTCCATCAACTAGCCAACAATGAAGAGAGTCCTACATTTTTTGCAGGAAGCCAATACTGAGCAAAAGGCCAAGGAAACTGCCAAGGATGAAAAATAGTCTCTTCACTAGTACGTGGAACCCACAATTTTCATTGTATAGGCATGATGGTAATTGTATTTGGCCTAGAAATTTCTTCTTTACATGGCCTCCATATTTACTTCCACTTTGTCACTTCTAAGTTTGTTTAGAGTTTGTTCAGGTATAACCTTTTGAATCTAACCTAATACTAATACCAAAATAGAAGCTTTCATTTCTAACTCTTTGGGCATCATTCCCCACGACAATCCAATGGTTACAGGGTGCATCTATATACCCAGTCATGGGCCATTGTGTTGTTGTGTTTTTGATAAATCTACCCTCCAAGTTAATAATTGTGGTTGGCTGGCTAAGATATATAATTTTCTCCCTATTAAACACCATGAGGAAAGCACAAATATATACCATTGTCATCATTATCTATGTTAGAGTCTTATTATTGATCTTATATTGCTCTAGTCTCCTTGGGCACAAGAATTTAATTGTAAACCAAAATACGGAAGCTTTCAATGTAATATAGGTGGAAATCAAGATGATTTTAGTGGTAGCTGCCTGAGATTCTCATTATCCTGTTGTCATAAATGGTTATTTTGTAGAAGTTTAATTATGGCCTCTGGCCATTTTAAAATCATATTGTAACATGAAAATGTTAATTTCTAAAATTTACATGTTTTTAAAAATTCCTTGGATTAAATCCCAATCAGTGTGTATTTAACCATTTTCCGTATTAAATCATGACATGACACGACAACAAAATTGTAATAGGAAAATCATGTTCCTTCTTGAAATTATACACATATTTAATCATTAGTAGTTTTGGTAAATATTAAGTATTTAATCATGAATAGTTTTAGTAAACAATAGGTATCATAGAGGAAATTAATCAATTGATTTATTGTCTTTTTATTATGTATATTGAATATCATATTTATTCTTATTGTCTTTTATTATGTATATTGAACATGTTATTTCTAGCAACTTTTGATCTTCCTAGATCTTCTATTTCTTTGGTGTATCTTTGCACCTTTAGGGGCAATTTCTAGTTTAAAGTTTAAGTATTTAAAGGGTGCTAGCTCAATGGAATAGCACCTGCTTTACAAGCAGGAGGTTTGTGGTTCGATTCCACCATGCCCTGATATTCATAGGAATGGAGGTGATCAGTTTTTAGTAATGGATGCTCTTTTGACGATCACCAATGAGCTTATGGTGACATTTTTCGACCCTCACCAAAATATGAAATAGTGACGGTCAACGAACGCCACCATATATACGAATCAATATTGATGACCATGAAAGGTTTGTCACCATAAATCGTTGTTGTTGATATGAAATGTTGAGGGTCATTGTTTTTCATTATAGTCATTATTCATGATGTACCTTGATGTCACCAATGAGCTTACCATGACATTTTTTGACCCTCACCGAATATGAAATGGTAACGGTCAATGAATGTCGGCATATATATGCACCAATAGTGACGGCCATGAAAATTCCATCACAAAAAATCGTTGTTGTTCATATGAAATGGTGACGGTCACTATCCATCATTATAATCAATATTCGTGACTAACCTTGAATGTCACCACAACACATACTTTCGGCAACGCCACCTTTGGTGACGTTCAGTTTTTTGGTGACGAAGGTTATTGTCCGTCACCATTTCTCATATGAAATGGTGGCGGTCACTATCTGTCATTATAAATCATTATTGGTGATGGACCTTGAATGTCACCACAACACCTATACTTTTGGTGACGCCACCTTTGGTGACGTTCAATTTTTGGTGACGAATGCTCTTTTGACCCTCACTAATGAGCTTATGGTGACATTTTTCTCCCCTCGCCAATGTCCTTTTTTCTTGTAGTGACACAAGGGTTATTTTCAGATATTCCATCATAAAGAATGTGTGGGTATTAGACAAATTGACCAAATAGAAATCCAACTCATTGGAAGTAAGGTTAGTTGAGTTGAATAAATAACATCTTTTGTAGGAGTAGTAGAGGACATAAAGTATGAATTTTAGGACATTTTTTGTAGTTTATCGACCCATCATGCAGGAAAAAATCCAAGAAAATTCTCTAAAATGGTCTCTAAACAAATAAATATCTATAAAGGAATTTCAAAAGGAACCTTAGAAGTTGGCGAAAGTAATTCTCGAATGACGTTCATCCCACCTTCTTGTGAGTCCAAGAAACTATCTTCTTTCGAAAATTTTAGCGACTTAGTCAACTTTGGTAGCTTCAATATCCTTTTGAATGCCTTGGGATTGAGAGGAATTGGGTTCTTCTTCAATCCTAGCATGAATTTTCTTTTTTTTCAATCAAAATTTTGTACACACAAATAAAAAATTTATTTGAAATCAAAACCTCTGGGAGACATGTAGAATTTACCAATCCACTCATCCAAATTTTGTTCTTGATCTTCTATTTAGTAGGCAGGTTCACATACCATTGGTATGCAGTCGACCAATGAAATTTCTTGTCAATACGGACAAGTGAATTAATTGTATCACCACAAATATCTTATTTCCTTCCTCTGCCAACAATCTTTGCTTTATACTTAGAAATACATGGTTAATCATATATTTTCTCAATGCCACTTAGATGTAGATTCCTCGTTTTCCTATATAATCACTAGTTGTTACTTCTTCATATTTGAACTTTGTTAGGAAGGAAAAGCTTAATAAATAGCTACTTACTTCCATTTTTACTTAGAAATATGTGATGGATTACCAACATAGTCAATGCCACTTTCTCATAAATTCCTCATTTGGCGGAAAAATTAGAACCTCGAGAGTGGAACCATGATTGTAGAATCCCCCCCCCCCCCTCCATACTGACGTAAGGGGATAACCGCCCCCCACAATTATTATGAGTTGTTGATTTGTGTGGATGAGCATGCCTTTTGAACCCAAGCCCATGCTAATAAACCACACCAGTCACCAAATTTGATCGTCCCACCTAGGTTAGACCTAACCAAGCAATTTGGAGAGTGAGGAGTACCAGGGTTTTGGTTCTTCGTGTAGAAGAAATATTATGGAATAGCTGAGAGGGCTTTGATGCCACAAAAAAGATAGGAAGGATCATGCACCACAGATAATATGAAATTACCCCTTTAGATTGAAAATAAATTGGAGTTTATTCTTGGCTAAAAAGGTTCTTGTTGAAAATATTTATGTATCGTGTAATAAATATTGTGTGATGGTCATTTGTTTCTTGTTTTCTTATTTCTTAGTAAAGATATCAAGCTAGGCCATAATATTCCTAAGACCTAGTACTTTATAACTAATCCTTGGATTGGATACAATGGGTGATTTTGTAATGGATTAGTAGAAGACTTTATATTAAATTTGATAGCATAGCTTAGGTAACCTGTAAATTGAATTATATGAGAGAGATAAAACATCATGCAAAAGAAGATAGTCTACTTATTTATAAAACTAAAATGCATAGTAATTGATTATATAATAAAGTCTCATTTCTCATCCATAGGTATTAATTACAGATACCGTACATGAGCTAGCCAATAGAAAAACTATAGTGAAATTTCAAATAGGGAATCTCTATCCTCAACCCATGTTATTACTATATATTTTATATAAATCCAACATCCATTTTGGATACCCAAACATATCCACATAGTTGGACACCTTCATCTTAACCTCTCTTTAACTCAATATAAAGAAACTTTTTATTGTGCCAAGAGGTGCAATCTACAGCCCAGTATGACCTCGATGTCGGGTATGTCACAGTTCTCAAAAAATAATAAATTTTACTTTTTCTAATGTCGGCTAAAGCATTAACCTAATCTTGAATTTTATATAATTTGAATATTTAGATTATATATAAAAATTTTAACTTATTAATGGGCTGAGATTAACTATTAAAATACAACTATGTATTATTTATATAATTTGAATGGGTAGTATATTATCTCAACCATTTAATAATTACTTTATTATATACATGAATTTGAATGGATCATAAATTTACCTTTAACAAAAAAAATTACCACATTGAATTTCCAAATTAAGTAAAATTTTAAACATCTTTACTCTTTCCTAAAGTCAATACCATTTCCTAAATAAAAGGAAAAGAGTTAATTCAACACAAACAATAAAAATCCAAAATCTTTTAATATTTATTTTAGTTAAATATTTGTAAAATGAATCTTTAAAAAGAAAACCCATATTCTATGGACAAATTAAAATATTTAAAGACATAAATATTTCCCCATGAAAGTTGCAATATTTTAACATTTAAATAAATATAAATATAAATAAACATGAGGTATGGTAAATAAATGAAACCTATTTTTATTTTTATACTTATGGTAAATAAATAATATATATATATATATAAACTAGATGTATGGTAAATAAATAAAAATTATTTTTATATTTACTCTATAAACCTTTTTATATTTAAAAAAACTTAAAAAAGAGGTTTTATTTAGATGAAGCCTATGGGACGAATACCATGGGACAAATAAATATTGATACCATGGGCTAAATGCCATGGACCAAATACCATATTTATAAAATAAGTATGGTAAATAAATAAATATACAAGAGGTATGATAAATAAATAAATATAAAATAGGTGTAAAGAGGTATGGTAAATAAATAAATATAAAAGAGGTGTAAAGAGGTAAGGTAAATAAATAAAAATATATCAAATATGATTATAAATAAAAATCTAATTATATAACAAGCCTATGGGCCAAATACCATAGTAAATAAAAGCGGTATGGTAAATAAATAAAAATATAAATAAACCATAGGTATGGTAAGTAAATAAAACCTCTTTTCATATTTGCTCCATAATCTGCTCTATATTTATGAATATTTAAGTTCATTAGTTTACATAACTAAGAAGAAATAGAGAGAGAGATAGAAGTGGAGAGAGATAGAGAGTGATAAGGGAGAGACAGAGAGAGAGAGTGTATGTTTAGGGGTGAGATAAAGAGACAAAGTAGGATGTATGGAAAGAAGGGGGGAGAGAAGAAGAGAGAAGGAGAGAGGGAGAGATATAGTAATGTAGTTGGAGAGAGAGAGGGGCGGAAAGAGAGAGAGAAAGAAAGGGAGATGGGGAAAAGAGAGAGAGAGAGAGAGAGAGAGAGAGAGAGAGAGAGATGGGGGAAGAGAGAGGATTGGAGGGAAAAGAGATAGGGAGGTAGGAGAGAAAGGGAGATATAGGAAGGATGAGAGAGAGGAGGAGACTGGCGGGGGAAGAGAGAGTATTGGAGGGAAGAGAGAGAGAAAGAGAGATCAAGGAAGAGAGAGGGAGTTAGGAGAGAGAGAGAGAGAGAGAGAGAGAGAGAGAGGAAGTACGAGAGAGAGGACTTGAGAGAGAAGAGGAGAGAGGGATCAATAGAGAGATGGATTTGGAGGGTGAGAGATGTAGGAAATAAGAAATATAGAGAGTGAGAAGTGGAGAGAGAGAAGGAGTGACAAGGGAAAGACAAAGAGAGAGCATGTATGTTTGGGGCTAAGATAAAGAGACAAATAAGGAGAGATGGAGATAAGGCGGGGGAGAAGGAGATATAAGGAGATATGGAGGGATATAATAACATAGTTGGTGGGTGAAGAAAGAGAGAGAGGGAGAGAGAGATGGGAGAGAAAGGGAAAGAGTGGAAGGAAGAGAGAGGATGTGAGAGAGTGGAGAGAGGGAGGGAAAGAGAGATGTACTTGGAGGGCGAGGGAGAGGGAGGTAAGAATAAAGACATAGAGAGAGAAAGGTGGAGAGAGAGAGAGAGTAAGTGATAAGGAAGATGGAGAGAGAAGGAGAGAGGGAAAAAGGAGGAAAGAGAGATATTAGCGGGGGAGAGGGAGAGAAGGGGAAGAGATATAAATAGATGGAAGGTGAAGAGAGGGAAGAAGAGAGAGATGGGGAGAGGAGGGGATTGACAAAGATATTGATATATATGGAGTGCAAGAGCATGTGTGTTTAAGGGGTGAGATAGAGAGACATAAAAGAAGAGATGGAGGGGGATATAGATATGGATGGACGGTGGAGAGAGGGTAGAGTATTTCTCACACTAGATGGATTGATATAAGTGGAGATGGTGATTTATAATCCTATTTTATTATTTTCACTATATGCATCGATTTTAGTGTAGATATTTATTTCTAATGATATTTGATTACTTGCACTAGATGCATTGATTTCAGTGTAGGTGGTGATTTCTAATACAATTTGATTTCTTGCACTGAATGTGTTGATTTCAATTTAGATGTCGATTTATAATTATATTTGATTACTTGTACTAGATGAATTGTTTTCAATGTAGATGATTTCTAATCCTATGCATTGATTTCAATGTTGATGACGATTTCTAATACTATTTGATTTATTTGAGTAAATGCATTGATTTTAGTGTAGATGTTGGTTTCTAGAGAGAGAGAGAGTGAGTGATAAGGAAGATGGAGAGAGAGGGAGAGAGGAAAAAAGGAGGAAAGAGAGATATTAGCGGGGGAGAGGGAGAGAAGGGGAAGATAGACATATAGATGGAAGGTGAAGAGAGGGAAGAAGAGAGAGATGATATATATGGAGTGTGAGAGTGTGTGTGTTTAGGGGGTGAGATAGAGAGACAAAAAAGAATATATGGAGGGGGATATAGATATGGATGGAGGGTGGAGAGAGGGAGGAATATTTCTCGCGATGGATTGATATAAGTGGAGATGGTGATTTCTAATCCTATTTTATTATTTTCACTAGATGCATTTATTTTAGTGTAGATATTTATTTCTAATGATATTTGATTACTTGCACTGAATGTCTTGATTTTAATTTAGATGTTGATTTATAATTATATTTTATTACCTGCACTAGATGAATTGATTTCAATGTAGATGATTTCTAATCCTATTTGATTGTTTTCACTAAATGCATTGATTTCAGTGTAGATGGCGATTTCTAATCCTATTTGATTTCTTTGAGTAAATGCATTGATTTCAGTGTAGATGTTGGTTTCTAGAGAGAGGGTGAGTGATAAGGAAGATGGAGAGAGAGGGAGAGAGGACAAAAGGAGGAAAGAGAGATATTAGCGGGGGGGGGAGGGAGAGAAGGGGAAGATGGAGATATAGATGGAAGGTGAAGAGAGGGAAGAAGAAAGAGATGGGGAGAGGGTCTGATTGACAAAGAGAATGATATATATGGAGTGCAAAAACATGTGTGTTTAGGGGGGTGAGATAGAGAGACAAAAAACAAGAGATGGAGGGGGATATAGATATGGATGGAGGGTGGAGAGAGGGAAGAATGTTTCTTACACTAGATGGATTGATTTAAGTGGAGATGGTGATTATAATCCTATTTGATTATTTTCACTAGATGCATCGATTTTAGTGTAGATATTTATTTATAATGATATTTGATTACTTGCACTAGATGCGTTGATTTCAGTGTAGGTGGTGATTTCTAATACTATTTGATTGCTTGCACTGGATGTGTTGTTTTCAATTTAGACGTCAATTTATAATTATATTTGATTGCTTGCACTAGATGCATTGATTTCAATGTAGATTATTTCTAATACTATTTGATTGTTTGCATTAAATGCATCGATTTCAGTGTAGATGGCGATTTCTAATCCTATTTGATTGCTTTGAGTAAATGCATTGATTTTAGTGTAGATGTTAGTTTCTAATCTTATTTGATTGCTTGCATTAGGTGCATTGGTTTCAATGTAGAAGTTAGTTTCTAATCTTATTTGATTGCTTGCATTAAATACATTGATTTCAATGTATATGTTGATTTATGATTTGATGTAATTGGATATATGACGGTACATTAATTTTAAAGTGATTGGATTTACAATATGCATTGATTTTAGTGTAAGCACAAAAAGTTATTGAAAATGTACTTTGATTTTTGTGTTATAGTAATTTAACCTATTAATATTGGAGAGCAAGAGAAACAAGGTATCATGTTTACTACAACAGCTCGAGCTAAAGATTTAAATCTTTTACGATTTAAATTTTCGTTTTCATATAATTGATATGAAAAGATAACAAAACTAACAAGGGTGGCAATAAGAATAGTAGAAGAAAATAGTTTGAGATTGATCACAATGAAGACTATTTGTAACATGAGTACATTCTTATTATTCATATTTTCTATCTTTCAACACTATTATTGTCACGTTGCATTCAAAAAAAATATTTCATCATTTTTCATCATTATAGTTATTAACAATATTTATCATTTCTATCTTTCAACACTATTATTGTCACTTTGCATTCAAAAAAAATATTTCATCATTTTTCATCATTATAGTTATTACCAATATTTATCATTTCAGCGAACTGAGGTAACTAAGAAAATTTAAAATTAAAATGACCAAGCTAATCTCAGAAATATTTACCATATTTAAAATGATTATATTAATATTTGATATATTTACATATTATTGATAAAATTAATCATATCTTCGCTAGATTTACCTTGGCAGCACACGACTGAAACCAACCTAGGTCCATCTTAACTTCAGATCTATCAAGTGCCGAGAGGGATCAAATCTCTCGAGGTGCAAACATTTCCTCAAGTTTTGCACTCAAAAAAGAGGTTTGCACCTCGAGAAATTTGATTTCTCTCGGCACTTGATAGATCCGGAGTTAAGATGAATCTAGGTTGGTGCATCTACATTCCATTATGACTCCTTTGTTTCACTACTTAATTAGATAAAGCTTTATGACTTATCGTATTGATTAAAAGAAAAATAGATCATGGTGCAATACTCAAAGTTTATAATCAAAAAAACATTTAATACTTCAATAATGCTTCATTCTTTCTACCTCAATGGGATTAATCATTTGACCAATGGGATTAAACTATGGGTCACACTAATTCAACTATTATTCTTTAATTTAATTATCCATTATAATGAAAAAATATATTTAAAAAAATTAACACAAGGCTCGCACTTCAAACTTAATTTTGACGTAATAACAAGAAGTAAACCTAAATGGAAGTTAATCTAACACAAGGAGGTACGATAAACTCAATTTTCCTTTTTAAGAGAAATGAACGAGGAAAATGTCAAATAAATGGAGGTATGTTCAAGGTAGACTATGAAATGGCTCCACTTGTGAAAGGGAATATGTCTTCAAAATGAAAAAAACATTTAATCTTTTTTTTCATAATGTTTTAACTTGACCTCACATAAAAGTCGTGGAGGACTTTTTCCACTAGCATATAGAATTAGCACATTTAGTTTTATTTTACCGAATGGGGTCACTTACCTCACATGCACGTGGAAGATACTCAGAGGTCTCCTTTCGCTGAACCATCATTGATACGAAAGTTAGGAATTTGTCATTTTTATCCACTATCACACAATTTAATTTATGATTCAAGGGCATGGACTAGAACATTGGCATCTCTGTCCATTATCCCACCTAATTAGATGATTATTTGAGAGCATGGATTAGAGTAAATAGTAAAACTTTATAAATAATAAATAAGATAAATGAACGAGGAAAATGTCAAATAAATGGAGGTATGTTCAAGGAAGACTATGAAATGGCTCCACTTGTGAAAGGGAATATGTCTTCAAAATGAAAAAATATTTAATCCTTTTTTTCATAATGTTTTAACTTGACCTCAAATTAAAAAAAAAAAAAAAACATTTAATCTTTTTTTCATAATGTTTTAACTTGACCTCACATAAAAGTCATGGAGGACTTTGTCCACTAGCATATAGAATTAGCACATTTGGTTTTATTTTACCGAATGTGGTCACTTACCTCACATGCGCGTGGAAGATACTCAGAGGTCTCCTTTGGCTGAACCATCATTGATACGAAAGTTAAGAATTTGTCATTTTTATCCATTATCACACAATTTAATTTATGATTCAAGGGCATGGATTAGAACATTGACATCTCTGTCCATTATCCCACCTAATTAGATGATTATTTGAGAGCATGGATTAGAGTAAATAGTAAAATTTTATAAATAATAAATAATAATTTCTCATTTTTATCTAGTATCACACAACTAAATTAATGATTCATAGTAAAACTTTATAAATAATAATTCCATAACCATCATGATCACAAAAGAAATGGACTACCACACAATTTGATGATTTGAGAAAATGGGCTGGTACACTAAAGATGATGTGAGAGCATGGACTAGGACATGTCATATTTGTCCACTAGTCCCCACAATTCAATGATGATTTCAAAGCATATACAAGAATGAATGGTAAAGTCACCTCATCAATCTTAAGCCTTAATTGATTTCATATAATTTTTTTGAAAACCAAGTGGAAGATATTGAAACTTCAACTTAACTATCCTCGTGAACAAGACAAGGACTTTTCCATATTTGTCCAATGTTCCTTGATTAACATAAATCTTAAAATTGGTTCGTCAGACAAATTCTACAAAAGAATTGGACAGGTTCTACAGAAGAATTGCCGACTAATATAATGTTTCATTTAGCTTGTAAATTATATTTATCTGTTTAGTAAGGTGTGTGGGCAAGTGTGTTGATTTGAGAAGTTTAATGGCCGTTCCATTAATTCGATCTCAAATATTATCACTAATACATGACAATTCTATTCATTCTCATTATTTAAAAAAGAAAATTAAAAAAATAATAGATTTTTTAAATGTGGTAAAACTGCTTTCAAAATTATTCGTGGTTGGTTAATAGCTAGTCTTTTTTAGATATACAGAAATAGGTTAAAGCTCAAAATTTAAAGATATTTGACAAGAGTGAAAGAAAAAGTGAAAATCTATTTCTTTAAGAATCACCAACCATTAATTTCGGAAAGTATGATTTTTTTTTAATAGCAATAATGTGGAATACTCGATCTTGATTTTTTGAAGTCGAGGGTACCATAGGATTGGTCATTGACGCCACTATATTTTACCAAAATGTATGGGACAATTGACCAACCTAACCTGGTAGATAAGGAAAAATTATTAAAAGGGATCTTGGGATTCATGGGTTATATGTTGAGATTTTCTGTTTTCAATAAAATAGGCAAAATCTCAGTAGATGACAACAATAGGGATTAGTTCCTAGATTAGCTCCAGTTTGTTGGGAGGGAGTTAATGCATCCTAAATTTGATGTGAGAGGATTTATGAGGCAGTTAGATTCTCTTTGCTATATAACAGGTATCCATACGGATTGTTTGGTGTGTGTGAGAGTTTGTAATCTCCTGTTTGATTAATAAGATTGCCGATGCCTATGTTGTGTGGACGTAGCCCAGATTGGTTGGGTGAACCACGTTAATTGCTATGTCTTTATGTGCATGATTGATTTGCTGAGTATTTGTTTTATAATTTGTTGTGCATCTGATCTCCAACATTATATCTGAACACAATGGCGCTAATGATGATGTTGTGGAGCGCCCTCATATTCCAAACCACTTATGGAGATGGTGAATGCGGGAAGACCTCTGTTAATAGGGTGGTGGCCAGTCTCAGACCGTGCATCGAGGGAATTAGTGATGTGGAGGCAACGCTCATAAACCCTGCGAACTAAGTTTCACTGAGACGAAACATGATAAGCAGAGCCAAACCCTTCTCTTTAGCTTCTACACTTCGCATTTGTTTGATTCATAGATAGATTGTTTGCATAAGTGCATTCAATCCCAACCACCACAGAATAAATATATTATTATATGTATATCTCGTTTCATCGTGTTAACAGTTTTCACCAATGTAATGAGAGATGTTTTCTCGAAAAAAAAAACCAAAGATATATATAATTTTTCCCAGTTGATAAATATGGAATTTATAACAAAATTATTTTAATCTTAATGATAAATAAATACTTTAATATCTATTTTAAAATAATAACAAATGTTAGAAAATTTTATTTTATATATATGTATCTTGGAGTTTTTTAAAACTACATGTTTAATTTTATGAAGGATGCGTGCAATTTTCTATTATTTGTTGAGAAGGTTGTCTCTGTAAAATGTAAATAAATATATTTTAAAGGGTAGTTGTTCTTGCGAGATATATCTTTCTATATATTCCTTAAAAATATATAAATATAAAAAATGTAGTTTCTTTATTTACTTAGTTATTAAATATAAGGTGAAGCTATGTCAAAAACCATGAAGATGAATTACAAACTCCCACTAATAGACAAGAATGACACTAAGACCCATCACAGAACCAAAGCTGAAAAGACCATAGGGATGAATGAGAAAGTTAAAAAACCATAAGGATGAATGAGACCCAAAGACTCCTCCGAGTATGAAACCAAGAGGAGATGAAAAAAAAAATCTTATTAGAAACCCAAAATGGACTTGCAAGCTCCAACTTATATAAAAACCGAAACTAATATCTAGGGAAGAACTAGAACCATAAGAGAGAGTAACATAGGGTTAGAATACCTTTGTGCCAAAGTATAAGAACATAGAGATACGAAGACTCTAGCATTACTACCATCTAGGAAAAGGCTTGGCATATGTCCACTTACAAGTCACAAAGAATAGAAAAGCCAAGAGAACAAAGTACTAAAAAAATAATAATACCAAAATATTTCTAGCTCTCTTTCGCAAAACCTATGTGTGATGCCAATTATAAAAGTTTTCCTCAATTTAAAAGCTTTTTCCATTATATCTCTAGCATGCATGATGATGATCCCTCAAGGGAGAGGTTGTCTTGTCTATCTCTCTCTCTCGACAAAAATTAGAGTGGTGAAGACCATAACCTCATGTGCATGGAACTAACCTTGATCTAGTTACTAGATGAGTGGATCATTAATCGCTCACTTCACCTATGTTGCTATGAAATTAGAGTGGTGAAGACCATAGCCTCATGTGCATAAAACTAAACTTGATCCAACTACTAGGTAGGTGAATCATTAATTACCCACTTCACCTAAACACAACCTTCCTTAATTAATTGCTATGTTTCTATGATTAGACGTTGTTACTATGATTAGACGTCAACCATGAAAAACAAAATTTATATTGTTATAATAAGTTATTTAAAATATATATATATATATATATATATATATATATATATATTCAATTTAAATTACTAACCAAGTACACACATCACATAATACTTAAAGCACATAATTACTTTATGTCCAATATCCTATATTAAATTTATTGACTATAAACAACAAATAGAAACATACATATCTATTATATCTATTATTTCTTTAATAAAAAAGGTTATATTTTAGTATTTTAAGTTTATTTATTTTTTATTATCTATTTTCTTCCATAATTTCCATATTTTGCCTCTTGCCAACGAAAAGTTAGGACAATTTTTATTAAATTGATTAAACATAGATACGAGGTAACTTTGATTACAAACCGAACTCCCGAATTCGAATGATAATAATAATGATATTGAGATTGCTCTTTTAACCTAACCATGGCGAACACAAAAGTGATGGAGGATGAATTGAGACAACGGACTGGTACACTCGTACACTGATTATGATGTGAGAACGAACGGTAAATTTATAATTGTTAATTTTTCTTTAAAGCCCCTCCCCACATGAATTTTAAGCCTGGTTGATTTCATATATTTTTTTGAAAACCAAATGGAAGATATCTTAAAGTGATCCTCTAACTAAACCAAACAACATGAAGGACATTTCCATATTTGTCCACTACCAAAACAACAAACCTCCCTCGCCAACAAAATAACGGGTAGGACATTTCCATCTTTGTCCACGACCAAGTGGAAGGACTTTTCCATATTTGTCTAGTACCCCTCACAATTTAAGCATGACTCGAGAGCATAGACACTTTCAAAAAAATTAACTGTAAAATTTTTGGTTGGTCAAATTTTGATTTGTATTGTGTAGACTCTAAATTAATTAATTATTATTATTATTTTTTTTTTTTTTTTTTTTATTTTTTTTTTTTTTTTTTTTTTTTTTTTTTTGACTAATATATGGTTTTAATATTTTGAAATTCTAAATATTTAGATTTTAGAGAGTTCATAACAACACTATAACAATATTAGAGATACTTAGATTGTAGAGAGTTTATAACTTAAATTTGTAATTCTAACTCATTTTTCAAAAATACTAATAAAATTAAAGAGAAAAATTATGGTGAAAAACCCTCCAAAACTTATAAAGACTATTGCAAAAATAACAAAAGTAAATATGTTTATCAAAGTCGAGTAATCTGTAATTGACCTTCAGTTATTGTTTATTGAATTTTTGAAGTCTAGGGAACCCATAAGACTTTTGCTCATAGACAACATGATATTTTAATCTATGAGACTATTGGTCAATCTATCTTTGGAGACAACGCAAAATTATTAAAGGGAATCTTGGGATTCGTGGTGTTGTACATATCCCCTTCCCCATTTAAAATTCGGTCACCACCTTCTCTAAAATCCATTTCCAATGTTTTTGAGAGCAAAAACCCCAGGCCCCCGTTTAATTCTATCATCTCCGCCCGAAAATCTGCTTTATAACGTTTAAAATGTATATTTTATATATCGGGCCGAAGCCCCTTAAACCTTAGCCCCTCCCGCCTTGATTTTCATGTGACCCGAGCTACAGGACCACGGGCCGGGAGAAAAGGGGACTTATCATTTAAGTCCCGGGCGCCGCCACAGCCGTCCGATCAAAGTTCAACCAACGGCGCAGAGATCGTCAGGGGTGAGGGCCCTACCTTTGGCCCCAACGCACAGCAAAACCGGCGGTTCTCCCCCCCCACCACTCTTGTCGGCTGGCGGTATTTACCGCGGGGCCAGTGATCCCACACGAGCGATGCCACGTGTCCTTGGTACGAGCGGGAAACCGCTCTCTCCCCGCGCGTTAACCTTCGGCCGATGTCCGGGCAGCGGGATCCATCCGCTCCGTCCGATCTGCCTACCTCTATCCAACGGCAGATATGTCCTAGAGCAGCTCATCCATCAATGCGTACCCGCCACGTCCATGGCCGCCATCGTGTCAACACCATTGCGCTACCAAATACACCTTATCAACTCACTCGCCGTCGTCTGTTTGCCCTCAGCTGCTTTATATGTCTCACCCCTGTACATCCATACTATGCCCCCGCGCGATATATAGATATATGTGTGTTTTTATATCTCTAATTCTGTAACCAGCTATTCTTCTTCCTCGACCATCTGTGTCACTTTTCACCCCATTAATAAAACTTCATAGTTTTCATTCCACCTCCTTTAGTGTTGTATTCTTCGAATTCCATATCCTCCTCATCTTCCTCATTTCAACCTCCATCATCCCCGCCTTTGTAGGTGTCCGTTCTTCTAATAATTTTGAAGGTTTTGCAGGTTACGGAATTGCAGGAAGATATTTTAAACTGCTGCTGCTACAAATGTCGAGGGCCCATAAAGGATGTTTTCTGTGGATAAAGTTTAATGAAGAAGCAGAGGGTAGGTCCAAGAAATGACCATTATTAAAGAAAACACAGATGTAAATTCCCAGAACCCTCCAGAAGAATTCATCCTGCATTTAAAGCTCCGGAATTTCAAATGCAGAGCTAAGAGCCGAATGGTACAGTACAGAATTGCAGGACATTTCTAAATCCTTACGGCAGCAGATCTTTCTTGGCTGAAGGCATCTCACTGTACATATTTTATTATTTCTGTCTTGTACACAAGGAGATTTTTATCTCCCAGCATTAATTTCTGTATATAGGTGGTTAGGTATTTATTTATAACTTGTCATTCATAAAAAAGCGCGAGTGTTTTCCGCCAAGGGATGGAAATGTAGTCATTAATTGCTCTTTTCTTCTTCCCCCCTCCGCGAGAAGCTTCAGTCTTCTCTATAAGTATCAACAAAAAAGACATTGTTAGGGTTCCATATTTCTGTAAGGAAGCTGTGCAGCGAGAAGACTATGGTATTCATCTTGTGACATTTCTGTATGAAGTTTCAGAGCCCGTTGGGTCTCAGTGAGGAGGGGTTATGACTGTATTGAGGATTCTGGTCTTTGATGTATTGCAGTATGTAATTTCTCTCATGTGTTAATATATCATCTTTTTCATGCATATTTTCTTCTTGTATCATGTTCTAGAATGCGAGTGGCTCACTAATTTGCAGTAAGGATTCATCTTAAATGGTGCCCTTTCTGGAATTGGTCAAGCGCTTTAAATAGGCCTAGAAGTGATATGATGTTCCATGTTCACTCATTTCATAATTTCTGCTATATTAGTGGCTTAAGGATTCGTAAATTGATGCGCCCTTTTGTCAGTAATATCTTCTTATGTTTCCTCACTACCTGCACCTCTTGATATCTGAGTTCTGTGATATATCATTTGAATCGGCCCTCATTACAGTAAAGCGGTCTCTTAGCTGTCTGATATTTTCATGCTGAAGTTTTACATGATGTCTTTACTTTACTCCTATCTTTGTATCAGTTTCTGAGAGAGAATTTGGACCCATTAAATCTAATTTTATTTCCTTGTTTAGAACAAGAGATAGTAGGTGAGTCCCTTGGATTGACAACCCAAACTATAAAGGGCTCCTTGCTATATTAAGATGTCCTAGGCACTGGTCTATGGCAACTCTAGGCTGTCTCTAGGAGGGTGACAAAATCATCCACAACATCTTTCTGGCGCCGTTGCCGGGGAACGAATTCAAGAATATCGGTTTCCCTGGGTTTTCGACATCTTATTTCACTCTCTAATCAGGTGAGCACAGAGAGGTGAAGAGTTGCAGATTTCTCACCTTGGCGACTCCACTGGTCTTTATTTGATAAATCTTATCGGTAGTCCTGGCTCCTCGTAGGCCGCATTTGAGGTCAGATACAGCTCAACTGAAAATACCCTACGTGTCTGACCCATAGAAAATTATTCATAAAAGAGTCTGGAAGGAGAGGAAGTCAGCCCGTGCTGAAAATCCTGAGTGTTCTGTTGAAAATTATCCGCCCTCTTCTTCTCAAGAAGTTAGAACAGAAAATCCCGAGTTTTATTTAGAAACCCCACGTAGGGGAAGTGTTTTAAGTGGGGAAGAACCTTATCCTGTTTTCGAGGCTGAAGAAATTAAAGAGGTCACTGAGGTAGTTGCTATTAACCGTGAGCTATTCCCATCTACACCTCAGACCTCTGTGCAATATATTCCCATTATTATTCATACTCCGCTTCCTCCTACTCCACTCCCTTCATTTGTACCTCAGATTGTTGTGCAACCCTCACAGCCTCCAATGGCCAACGTTCCTGCTTTTCTCCTGAACAAATATGCTCCTCTGGCCTTACCCCAAGTGTTGAATGATATGCCACAGGATTATCTGAAGATTCTGCCAAGGTTCAATGGTGAAAATGATATTGATGCTCAGAAACATCTCGAGACTTTCTGCTCCTTTGCAGAAAATTTGAATGTTGAACACCTGGATGTGGTTCTGAGATTATTTGTGCAGTCTTTGGAAGGAGAAGCTAGAAAATGGTTTAAAACATTGGGAAATCGTTCTGTAACAACTTAGGATCAGATGGAAAACGTTTTTCTCAGGAAATGGGGAGAAAAGAAGGATTATGGAATGTGCCTTACTGAGTTTAATACTATCAAGAAGAAACAGAATGAAGGAGTATCAGAATTCATCAAAAGATTCAATAAGCTATATCTAAGCTTGCCTCCGGAAATGAAGCCAAATGAAGCTGCTGCCAAGATAATCTTCATAGCAGCCTTTGACTTTGACTTCGGATTCTCCTTAAGGGAAAGAAAGCCTGCCACACTTGATGATGCATAATCAGATGCTCTGGAACTAGAAGCAAACTTTGCTTCCACAGGAAAGTTAAAAGGGAAATTTGAACCAGATGCCAGAAGGAAAGGCAAAGAAGAGGTTTCTACCTCTAATCAAGATAAAGATTCAGATAAAATGGATGAAATAGGTAAAATGATAAAGAAGATGGTCAAGATGGAACTAGAAGCTAAAAATGCAGCCCCCAAGAATTATTACAATGCTCAGAACAGAGGATATAATCCCCAGTATAAGAGGCCACCTCTCCAAATATTGCCGAGAGAGACAAGGGAGCAGCAAGATCAGGTACCTCACCCCTTGTACCTGGATGGACCAGCAGACGACTCCACTGGAGAGGCAGCCTATAGATTAGAAGATTCCAATCTGGCTTTCTCAAACAATATTGATATGGATTGTCCCCTGCAAGAAGAAGATGAAGAAGCAGACATTGACCATTATTGCAAGCAATTTGCTGATTTCATGGAAGCTCAATTCAACGTCAGATATGATCTCAGATCCTCAAGGAAGAGGACCAGAACTCAGGAGCAAGAGGAAGAAATACCTCAGAAAGAAGCATCTGCTCAGAAAGAGTCAGCAACAAAGAAGAATGCGGAAAAAGGTAAGAATCTTCTAAATACCCCCTTGCAGTCAAATGATCAAATTCCGTCTTCTTCCAAAATAGCCAGCCCTCCTAATGATGAGTCAGTGTCAAAATAAGTCAAGCCCCCAGTTGAGAATAAGGAGTCAAAAGAAGTAATGATAGAAAAGTCCACATCTGCTTTTAATTTGCAAAGGGAGCTTGAAAAGATTAAGATTCCTGTTCCTCTGACTGAATTGTTAAAACAGCCCGTATATCAGTCTCAGGTTACCTCTTTTATACCTCTTCCTGAACCAAAAATTACACCTGATAGTCTAAATCTTCAAGAAGAAAGACCCATGGTAGTCTTTGGCCCACACGTTGAGGAGGTAGACCCTTCTACTCCGCCCTTTTATGTGTCCCTAGTCATTCATGACCTGCTGCTTCACAATTGTATGCTAGATTCTGGAGCCTCCCATAATCTTATGCCTCTGTCTGTCATGGAGCAACTAGGGCTGCAAATTACAAGGCCATATAAAGATTTATATTCATTTGATTCTAAGAGGGTTAAATGCTTGGGAATGATTAAAGATTTAGTGGTCAATCTAGCTCAAATCCCAGCAAAAAGTGTGGTCATGGATATTGTGGTGGCTGATATCCCAGCTCGCTTTGGCATGCTGTTGTCAAGGTCCTGGGGTACTAAGATTGGGGGATCAATTAAATTGGATTTAACATATGCTACTGTCCCAGTCTTTGGTGGTCAGGAGAGGAGGCTGTATAGGGAGACCCGATTTGTTAAAATGGTGACCACTGCTGATTGCTCAGACAATTCTCCAGTTTATAATAAAGAGGGTGATTTCTCATGTTTTGTGTTAGAAGAGAGTCAAGATTATGCACATGAGTCCCTCTCTGGTCAAATCCAAGCCGAGCAATCCAAGGAAGGTCAGGAATCAGAAGTATGGACTTTGCATTTTGATGGAGCGAATTCCAGGGAAGGCAATGGGGCTGGGGTATTGTTAATCTCCCCCACAGGAAAATGGGTACCACTGTCTTTCAAACTGGAGTATGAAGCTACAAATAATGTAGCTGAGTATGAAGCATTGTTATTGGGCCTACAGGCAGCTAGAAATATGGGCATCCAATGTTTGAAAGTGTTCGGGGATTCTGAGCTAATAGTGAGACAGATTAAGAACGAATGTCAAGCTAAACATCCTCGGCTCAGAGCATATAGGAACGAAGTATGGGACATGATAGAAAACTTCTTCGCAGCATTTAACATACAGTTCATGCCCCGGGAGCAAAACAGAATAGCAGATTCTCTTGCTGTGGCTGCCAGTACATTCCGGCCTCCTCAGAATCCATTATTAAGATATGAAGTGGAGGTACGTTACAGACCATCTATCCCAGACAATATAAAGCATTGGCAGGTCTTTGAAGATGACGAACAGATGAAAAGATTCATGGAGACAGTGGGAGAATTCACAGGCATGGAAATTGATGATGACGAGGAGGAAGAAGCTGAAAACATTGCTGAAGGAAAATGGGAAGAGAGCATAGCAGGAAATAAAGTGCTGCAGTTAAAAGGAAATGTCATCCCTAGAGGTCTAGTGCCTCTAGAGAGATTATTCAATAAGAACGACGTTCCCATGCAGCCAAACAAAGCAGTAGAAGAAGACCAAATGAGAGATTTGAATCTGGGTACTGCTACTGATCCCAAAATTGTTAAATTATCCAAAAGAATCTCAGAAGGATACAAGGAAAAGTATTTCAAATTATTTCAGTCTTATAAAGATGTTTTTGCCTGGTCCTACGAGGACCTAAAAACTTTTGATGTAAATATTATACAACACAAGATTCCACTCAGGGAAGATGCAAAGCCATACAAACAGAAGCTCAGGCAGATTAATCCCCTGCTTCTTCCCTCAATTGAAAAAGAAATCAGAAAATTGTTGAAGGCCAAAATAATTGTGCCCTTGAGGTACTCAAAATGGATAGCGAATCTTGTTCCTGTCAGAAAAAAGAATGGAGAAATCAGGCTGTGTGTGGACTTCAGAAATTTGAATAGAGCATCTCTCAAGGACAACTATCCACTGCCTAAAATGGATCACATCCTGCAGAAAGTGGTGGGAGCATCCAGAATGTCGATGATGGATGGATTTTTAGGTTACAATCAGGTAGCTGTTTTCCCAGAAGATCAGAAGAAGACTGCGTTCACCACGCCATGGGGAACCTTTATGTATGCAAGGATGCCATTTGGACTGATTAATGCAGGTGCTACTTTTCAAAGGGCAATGGACATAGCCTTTGTGGGAGAACAGGATAAGTTTCTAGTAGTGTACCTCGATGATATCACAGTATTCTCGAAAAATGATGATGAGCATATTGAACATTTAAGAAGAACTTTCGAAAAATGCAGAAGGTACGGCCTTTCTCTGAATCCCCAAAAATCTCTGTTTGCATTAGACGAAGGAAAACTCTTAGGACATACTGTGACTAAGGACGGTGTGAAAATCGATCCTAAGAGAGTTGAAGTAATAAATAGCATTTCTCTGCCAAGAAATAAGAAAGAAGTACAGGTGTTTCTGGGTCGGATAAACTTCTTAAGGAGATTCATTCCTAACTATGCAGAGATAGTTAGGCACATCACCAATATGTTGAAAAAGGACAGTGAAGTTAAGTGGTCCCAGGAGTCTAGGGATGCATTTACAAGAATTAAACAAGCATTTGCCGAAGCTCCCGTGCTAGCAGGACCGGATTATAGCAAGCCATTTTTGGTATTTTCATTTGCTTCACTTCATACAATTGCTGGAGTGCTATTGCAGAGAAATGAAGAAGGATATGAACAGCCCATAGCTTTCTTCAGTCAGGTATTGTATGATGCTGAATTGAAATATAATATACTGGAGAAGCAAGCATATGCCCTGGTAAAGTCTCTTAAAGCTTTTAGAGTTTATATCTTGCAATCCCATATTACTGCTTATGTTCCCACAGCAGCTGTAAAAGACATTCTAGTTCAGGGAGACAGTGAGGGCAGAAGGGGAAGATGGATTGCAAAAATTCAGGAGTATGATCTAGACATAAAGCCTACTAAATTGATCAAGGGACAGGGACTTGCCAAGATGTTATCTGAATCTAATCATCAGGCTCCGGGCATGAATTTATCCATGATCGCAAATGAAGAATCAGAAAAAGAAGAGGAGCAACATGGACTAGAAATGGCCACACAACAGGTGCATGTGAAGTATCTGACTAGTCCATGGTATAAGCAAATAGTTGAATACCTGTTGACCCTTAGCTGTCCTCCAGGATGTGACAAGGAAAAATACAAAGCTATAAGGATGAGATCTCATAAGTATGTCATTGCCAATGGACAGCTCTATTGGAGAGACCCTTTGGGTATATTACTGCTATGCCTCACAGAAAATGAAGTGCAGAATATAATGACAGAATTCCATGAAGGAATATGTGGAGGACACTACAGCTGGAGGGCTACTACCAATAAAATCTTGAAAGCTAGTTTTTACTGGCCAAAATTATATTCAGATACCTTCGCTTGGGTCAGAGCATGTGACAAATGTCAAAGATTTGCAGAAAGAAAGAAATTAGCATCTTTGCCCTTAATTCTTGTTCATGTAAATGAACCCTTCCAGAAATGGGGACTAGACTTCATAGGAGAAATACACCCCCCATCAAGCGGCCAACATAAATGGATACTCACAGCTACAGACTATTTTACAAAATGGGTGGAAGCCATACCTACAAGAAGGGCTACAGATGTTGTAATCATGAATTTTTTAGAAGACAATATCATATCTAGGTTTGGCTGTCCTGCAAGGATTGTAACTGATAATGCTCAAGCTTTTAAGTCTACCAGATTTGTAAATTTCTGCCAAAGGTATAATATTGTATTAACTCATTCCACGGCATATTACCCCCAGGGGAACGGTTTAGCAGAATCATCTAATAAAACCCTGGTGAGGGCCCTCAAGAAAATAATAGCCGAAAACCAGAAGAACTGGGACTCTCAATTGAAGTTTGCTCTATGGGAAAACAGGATAACCAGCAAAAGAGCAACAGGCAAGTCTCCATATGAGCTGGTGTATGGGCGGGCCGCAGTGTTTCCTGTGCAATTGGCGCTGCCCGTGGCACGATTTATGCAGGAAAACCAAGAAGAACCAGACGGGATAATTAGAAGAATTTATCAGTTGGTAGAATTGGAGGAGATGAGGAACCAGGTAGACCAGAGACTAATAGAATACCAGGAAAAAATGAAGAAGGTCTTTGATCAGCACGCAAAAGATAGGAATTTTCAAGTTGGAGACCTGGTTCTCAGGTGGGATGTTCGCAGAGCAGAAAAGGGCAAGCATGCTAAATTCGATCCATTATGGTTCGGGCCGTTTAAAATAGTCAAGCTGGGAGGAAACAACACTTTCTATTTAGAAAATCTACAGGGTGAATTGTTGGATGCCCCCGTGAATGGCCAATTCCTCAAGCCATATTTTCAATTCTGACCCCGGTTGGAAATGCCCCACTGTATATACTGTACATAAGCTGTTTTTGGTTTCTAATTTCTATAAGGGAAAAAGGGGGATGTTGATAGTTACCTGAAGAGAAAGCGTAGCAGAAATTAAACAGCGGAATGAAAATTTTGAATGGTCTGCGTGTTCTCGACATGCCCGAGGACGAGCATGCCGTCCCCAGATGGAGCCAGTGTTGTACATATCCCCTTCCCCATTTAAAATTCGGCCACCACCTTCTCTAAAATCCATTTCTAATGTTTTTGAGAGCAAAAACCCCAGGCCCCCGTTTAATTCTATCATCTCTGCCCGAAAATCTGCTTTATAACGTTTAAAAATGTATATTTTATATATCGGGCCGAAGCCCCTAAACCTTAGCCCCTCCCGCCTTGATTTTCATGTGACCCGAGCTACAGGACCACGGGCCGGGAGAAAAGGGAGCTTATCATTTAAGTCCCGGGCGCCGTCACAGCCGTCCGATCAAAGTTCAACCAACGGCGCAGAGATCGTCAGGAGTGAGGGCCCTACCTCTGGCCCCGGCGCACAGCAAAACCGGCGGTTCTTCCCCCGCACCACTCTTGTCGGCTGGCGGTATTTACCGCGGGGCCAGCGATCCCACACGAGCGATGCCACGTGTCCTCGGTACGAGCGGGAAACCGCTCTCTCCCCGCGCGTTAATCTTCGGCCGATGTCCGGGCAGCGGGATCCATCCGCTCCGTCCGATCTGCCTACCTCTATCCGACGGCAGATATGTCCTAGAGCTGCTCATCCATCAATACGTACCCGCCACGTCCCATGGCCCGCCATCGTGTCACTGTTTCACGCTTCCGCCCATCAACTCACTCGCCACGTCGTCTCCTGTTTGCCCTCCGCTCGCCTATATGTCTCACCCCTGTACATCCATACTATGCCCCCGCGCCAATATATATAGATATATGTGTGTTTTTATATGTCTAATTCATAACCCACCGCTATTCTTCTTCCTCGACCATCCTGTGTCACATTTCACCCATTCGTAAAACCTCCATCGTTTTCATTCCACCTCCTTTAGTGTTGTATTCTTCCGTCCATATCCTCCTCATCTTCCTCATTTCAACCTCCATCATCCCCGCCTTTGTAGGTGTCCGTTCTTCTAATAATTTTGAAGGTTTTGCAGGTTACGGAATTGCAGGAAGATATTTTAAACTGCTGCTGCTACAAATGTCGAGGGCCCATAAAGGACGTTTTCTGTGGATAAAGTTTAATGAAGAAGCGGAGGGTAGGTCCAAGAAATGACCATTATTAAAGAAAACACAGATGTAAATTCCCAAAACCCTCCAGAAGAATTCATCCTGCATTTAAAGCTCCGGAATTCAAATGCAGAGCTAAGAGCCGAATAGTACAGTACAGAATTGCAGGACATTTCTAAATCCTTACGGCAGCAGATCTTTCTTGGCTGAAGGCATCTCACTGTATATATTTTATTATTTCTGTCTTGTACAAAAGGAGATTTTTATCTCCCAGCATTAATTTCTGTATATAGGTGGTTAGGTATTTATTTATAACTTGTCATTCATAAAAAGGCGCGAGTGTTTTCCGCCATTGGATTGAAATGTAGTCATTAATTGCTCTTTTCCTTTCCCCCCTCCTCTAGAAGTTTCAGTCTTCTCTATAAGTACCAACAAAGAAGACATTGTTAGGGTTCCAGATTTCTGTAAGCAAGCTGTGCAGCGAGAAGACTATTGTATACATCTTGTGACATTTCTGTATGAAGTTTCAGAGCCCGTTGGGTCTCAGTGAGGAGGGGTTATGACTGTATTGAGGATTCTGGTCTTTGGTATATTGCAGTATGTAATTTCTCTCATGTGTTAATATATCATCCTTTTTCATGAAAACTTTCTTCTTGTATCATGTTCTAGAATGCGAGTGGCTCACTAATTTGCAGTAAGGATTCATCTTAAATGGTGCCCTTTCTGGAATTGGTCAAGCGCTTTAAATAGGCCTAGAAGTGATATGTTGTTCCATGTTCACTCATTTCATAATTTATGCTATATTAGTGGCTTAAGGATTCGTAAATTGATGCGCCCTTTTGTCAGTAATATCTTCTTATGTTTCCTCACTGCCTGCACCTCTTGATATCTGAGTTCTGTGATATATTATTTGAATCGGCCCTCATTACAGTAAAGCGGTCTCTTAGCTGTCTGATATTTTCATGCTGAAGTTTTACATGATGTCTTTACTTTATTCCTATCTTTGTATCGGTTTCTGAGAGAGAATTTGGACCCATTAAATCTAATTTCATTTCCTTGTTTAGAACAAGAGATAGTAGGTGAGTCCCTTGGATTGACAACCCAAACTATAAAGGGCTCCTTGCTATATTAAGATGTCCTAGGCACTGGTCTATGGCAACTCTAGGCTGTCTCTAGGAGGGTGACAAAATCATCCACAACACGTGGGTTATCTTTGAATGAAATGACGCTGCTAATGACAATGTTGTGGAGTGCCCTCATATTCCAGAGATAAAATCTGAGTATGCACACTACGTTATATTAATAAAAAAGGATTACATATATATACATGAAGTATTGACTCAAGATAGGGAAACTATCTTGGACACACAATAAGGTGGTTGAGAGAATATCTCAACCACACACCAAACTTAGAATATATAGATTTAGCTAACTCCTATGATATAGGAACAAACTCCTTACATAGAGAGTCACAACTGAAGACGAGTAGAAATTACATATTCCAACACACCCCCTTAATGACTACTTGTCTCGATATCAATTCACAAAATCTAGTTGTGGTCAAACATAACAAAAGGATATGTCGACATCCATATAAAGGACCAACCATCCACCGGAATGCATGGGTGCCAACTGCTGCAACCGCTAGTCTCGTAGGATTTCCTTCGCATACATGGTTCTGTCAACCATTATCACTAAATACATGTACCTGTATCTGCAAAACCCCCCCAAATAAGCGTTGACCGCTTTGTTCTCAGTGAACTGATACTTGTGAGAAACTAAGTTTCTCCTGTGAGTAAGGTGTTTCTGCAGACCACCTACTCCTCTATGAGCACAAAGGCTCCTGTGTGATCACTAAGGCTCCTATGTGCACTAGGGAACTGTAGCCACGAAGGCTCTGTAGCCGTGAAGGCTTTGTAGCCACTAGGGCTCACATGTGGTTTCTGGCTCACCACAAACCATCACTTCAAAGTGAAAAAATGGTTTCTGGTTGACCACAAACCTGTAATTACATAGTGGAAATTACAAAGTGGTTTTGAGATTACCACGAACTTCATGGGGATACATGTGCCTTTACAAGGCTTACATTACACACTCCAACTCTTGGAGTTACCAGGTAGATACTTTACAAAGACCACTATAAAAACCATCCTAGACTTGCTTACAATTCAAATGTGTGACTCATCATCTAGAGTATATTCCAAGAAACTCACAAAAAACTCACACAAACTCGATTGATGTCCATCATAATAATTGTTGCTGCTTATTTACCTCATCTTTTCGTTGTTCAAATCTTGGGAATCTTTGTCTTTGTCAATTAAATCTTGGAACTCCATGCTTAACCTATCATTTGTTAAAGTCGCGCACTCTAACAAAGTAACTTTACCTACACTGAGTTAGCTAGGCTCAATAAGGCTCAATAATTTTAAACATGATTCCAAGAAACAAAATAAACTTTTCAGATTAACAAGAACATCAAATTTCTCTATCTCTTCCCAAAGATGACTATTTCCCGAATATACCAGCAACCATTCTTCTCCAATGATACCTCAGAGGGGTCCACTGATAAAGAAACATATCAACGTCTTTTCAACTGGTCTCAATGCAGTGCATTCTAGAACAGACAATCCATACATGGGCACTCACATCGACATGAAGAGAAACAACAATGACAGGTTCTCCTTCTAATTGACAGATTCGGTGCTAATGGTCAAACGTGCACATATTTTCATATGGAAATATTTTTTAACAACCAAATACTCCTAATGTTTTATGCTTGTATTTTTCGACTCCTCGGTGCCAATATACCCAGAGCGAGAAACTGTCCTCATGAATAAATTGTTCTGTCGAAATACAAGACACCCTGACAGACTCATAATCCAAATTTGTCTTTGTGTAGTTCCAGCTTGCAAAATAAGAGTCCTTTGTTGCATGCTTCCAACAATGGGCTCAACGCTTTTAACATAGCAGCCCCTGTAGCTACATGATCCACGTGACAAGGTAGCAAAAATTTCTCCATTATCCTCAAACAGACCAACAAAACTGAGGGCACTGATGACGAAGACCTGGAAACAATAGTCTTCCACTCAGCCCAATGCACACAGGACCGCACAATCATCAATGTTCAGCTTTTAAAGACAAAAAAAATACCAAATAAAAAAAATCAGTCATACATCGTTTGTTCTTCTCCAAACTTCAAATGAATCGACAGACGTTGTAGCAATAATCTAACCTCACTGTCCTGGCCTGGGACGACACCGTAGATGATCTGAAAATGGAATGTACTTGTTTAAGAGTGCAAGGTATCCATTTCCCATAATTTCAAATGTGAGCTATACACTCCAAGTGACCTATGAAATTGTGAAAACTTCTTATTTCTTATACAGAGATAGACTGTAGGGGCATTCACTGGACATGTCACCTCTAAAGAGAGGATGAGTTCCAGAGGCTACCTGGCCCTCTACAGGCTCTGCCTAAAGAAATAATGAAGTTAACACTTAGAAGTCTTTGACATACACATACTTGAAGTTTGATGTCTTGTGGAATAAGACAAATAACTTTCTGCAGCTGAATAGGTGATTATGTGTGTATGCAAGTTATGTATATTTGTTGTTTAACACTTTATATCAGTTTTTTTTAGCATATCATCTTCAGCAAATAAAGACATCAAAATGATAAAGCAGTTCACCCCCTCCTCTGGGCTACATCTGCTGGACCAAGCCTCTCAAACTAGGCTTGTCCTCTTGTATTAAAAATGCTACAAAGGCTAACACAAGAATAAGAGTGTCTCAAAAGACAGATCTGACTGTAAATACAGAATCAGAAGATAGGAATTAGCTAAACATGCTCTTTCCCAAACACTAAACAGTGAAATTGTACCTGATACAGTACTTTCCCCAATTGGCCCTGGTGGCCCTTTAGACTTGCATGGAGAATTTCGAGGTGAAGATGACCTCAATTGGTTCTGAAACCTCTGAAATTAGACCCAGAAGGTCGAAAATAGCAGAAATAGGCTTTTGAATCACCAAAAATGGATGAACATATCCCCCAAACAGCTCCAGCACTGAAAAGGCCCTGGTGGCCCTGAAAGCTTCCCTGAAGCTAAACAGTGAGAATAATTCCTCAAAAGGAAAAACGAGCTGTAGAAATGGATTCAGAATGCTGAAAAACTTCAGGAATGACCTTCGTTCCACATTCACTGGCTGCACAATTCCCAATGCAGCTCCCAAACTGATTTGGCCCTAGTGGCTCCTGGAACTTCCACGAAGAAAAATCACCTGCAAACAACCTCAGATGGCTGTGAAACCTGTGCCAATGGCTTCAGAAGGTCGAAGAGACCCGAAATAAAAAAAAAATCCGTCTTCAAAGGCCTCTCCTAGCAGAAGTTATGGCCTCTTTACTAAACTGCCTGTTTGGGCTAAAAAATCTCCACTAAATGTGGAAAGACTGTGGATAAGGCCGCCAAATTAGGTGGGGCGCCAAAATAGAAGGGTAGAGTGATGAGTTTATCCGGCAGTTATGGTTGGCAATAAGTGTTATGGACTCCGCGTTCATATGCGGCGGTTTGCAACGGTTTTAAACGTTTTAATTAAAACAACGTTTAATATATATAACAACCCACCAAATAACATTATCCAAAGTTTTGAAACCCACGTTCAAATGCGCGCCAATGAATAGCCTTAGGTTTTGGTTCCGCGCCGCGGGTTCTATGGTGAGGGGGCTAGCCCTTAGGGGCTGGCCCCCTTTCGGGCCCCGCCCAACATACCATACACCATAAATAGATGCCCGTTGGGAATATAAAAAAACAATAAAGCATTGGCCCGTTGGTAAAGTCGCGTGGTTAATAACTGCCAGGTCCTGTGTTCGAATCCGGCCGAGCCCCAACAAAATTTTTAACACGCCATTTCAACTCGACCTTGGGGCCACGTGGCGGCCTCCGGGCTAGCCACGTGGCGCCCTTCCATTGGCTGAAAATGGAATATTCCCCAGAAAATTCTGCGAAATATTCCACGGAATATTCCCAGAATATTCTGTGGAATATTCTTTTTTTAATAAAATTTTCCACAAAGTCAAATTTGGCATTTTTTTATGGAAATTGAGAAATCTTCAAACTTGAATAACTTCTGCATACGGCGACCGTTTTTCGAACCGTTCGCGGCGCCGAAATCAAGAAGACGAGCTCTATCCGATCGTTCAGGTTCAAACTAGTTCTGAGTACCTTCATGTTTGACCATTTTACGACACTTGGTCCTGAGCTCCTGATCACACCTCCTAAATGAGAAGGCTTTTGGTCCCCAAAAGCTTACTGAATCTCTGATCTGAACTGTACAGCACTTGAGGAACAGAAATATCCTCTTCCAGTCAGCCAAAAGAGCATACTAATGCCAAAAATGTCCTGCCTTGCTAAATGTTGTCATGGCGACTTTTTGCTGCATACGCCAATTACTTGTCGAATCCCGACCAAGTTCTTTCGCCAGACAAAACGGAAATTGCAGGAACCAGCAATGAAACTTGCTGATATATGAGCTGAAATATTCCCCTGAACATGTGGGCTTACCAACTGTCACGATGCCCATCCATGGCACCTTCGCTTCAGAAGAAGAGCTGCCTCCCAAATGAGAAGGCTTTTACAAAGATGAAACACTTCATCATTTCTCCTGTTTACAATCTTGGAGATCAAATTAACTTTTTCCAAGTCAATATTACATTACATGCATGGTTAAAAACAAAGTAATCAACCCTTCAAGTTAATCACACATACATGTTTAAAATACAAGGAAATCATCATGATCCCTGTGCTCATGCATCTCATTCTCATGCATACAGTTTATCCTTCAACTTTCTCTTAAGTACAATCATAAGTACAAGATCCTCAATCACATGTACATGTACTTTCAAAGCTGAAATGAATATAACTTTTGCTCCGATACCATCTGATCTGAAAATGGAATGTACTTGTTTAAGAGTGCAAGGTATCCATTTCCCATAATTTCAAATGTGAGCTATACACTCCAAGTGACCTCTGAAATTGTGAAAACTTCTTATTTCTTATACAGAGATAGACTGTAGGGGCATTCACTGGACATGTCACCTCTAAAGAGAGGATGAGTTCTAGAGGCTACCTGGCCCTCTACAGGCTCTTCCTAAAGAAATAATGAAGTTAACACTTAGAAGTCTTTGACATACACATACTTGAAGTTTGATGTCTTGCGGAATAAGACAAATAACTTTCTGCAGCTGAGTAGGTGATTATGTGTGTATGAAAGTTATGTATATTTGCTGTTTAACACTTTATATCAGTTTTGTTTAGCATATCATCTTCGGCAAATAAAGACATCAAAATGATAAGCAGTTCACCCCCTCCTCTGGGCTACATCTGCTGGACCAAGCCTCTCAAACTAGGCTTGTCCTCTTGTATTAAAAATGCTACAAAGGCTAATACAAGAATAAGAGTGTCTCGAAAGACAGATCTGACTGTAAATACAGAATCAGAAGATAGGAATTAGCTAAACATGCTCTTTCCCAAAAACACTAAACAGTGAAATTGTACCTGATACAGTACTTTTCCCCAATTGTCCGTGGTGGCCCTTTAGACTTTCATGGAGAATTTCGAGGTGAATATGACCTCAATTGATTCTAAAACCTCTGCCATTAGACTCAGAAGGTCGAAAATAGCAGAAATAGGCTTTTTAATCACCAAAAATGGATGAACATAGCCCCAAAGACTCCGGTAACACAGAAGCTGACACTGGTATGCCTGACTACAGAGAGAAATAGCAGTGCCAGAAATAATTTATAAAGAAAAGGAAAAAACGAGAAGTTTGTGAAAATGGATTCAGAATGCTGAAAAACTTCAGGAATGACCTTCGTTCCACATTCACTGGCTGCACAATTCCCAATGCAGCTCCCACTCTAATTTGGCCCTAGTGGCTCCTGGAACTTCCACGGAGAAAAATCACCTACAAACGACCTCAGATGGCTGTGAAACATATGCCAATGGCTTCCGAAGGTCGAAGAGACCCAAAATAAAAAAAAAATTCGTCTTCAAAAGCCTCTCCTAGCAGAAGTTATGCCCTCTTTACTAAACTGCCTGTTTGGGCTAAAAAATCTCCACTAAATGTGGAAAGACTGTGGATAAGGCCGCCAAATTAGGTGGGGCGCCAAAATAGAAGGGCGGAGTGATGAGTTTATCCGGCAGTTATGGTTGGCAATAAGTGTTATGGAATCCGCGTTCATATGCGGCGGTTTTCAACGGTTTTAAACGTTTTAATTAAAACAACGTTTAATATATATAACAACCCACCAAATAACATTATCCAAACTTTTGAAACCCACGTTCAAATGCGCGCCAATGAATAGCCTTAGGTTCTGGTTCCGCGCCGCGGGTTCTATGGTGAGGGGGCTAGCCCTTAGGGGCTGGCCCCCTTTCGGGCCCCGCCCAACATACCATACACCATAAATAGATGTCCGTTGGGAATATAAAACAACAATAAAGCATTGGCCCATTGGTAAAGTCGCGTGGTTAATAACTGCCAGGTCCTGTGTTCGAATCCGGCTGAGCCCCAACAAAATTTTTAACACGCCATTTCAACTCGACCTTGGGGCCACGTGGCGGCCTCCGGGCTAGCCACGTGGCGCCCTTCCATTGGCTGAAAATGGAATATTCCCCAGAATATTCTGCGGAATATTCCACGGAATATTCCCAGAATATTCTGTGGAATATTCTTTTTTTAATAAAAAATTTTCCCAAAGTCCAATTTGCCCTTTTTAATTGAAATTGACAAAACTTTGAACTTGAATAACTTCTGCATACGGAGACCATTTTTCGAACCGTTCACGGCACCGGAATCAGGAAGACGAGCTCTATCCGGTCGTTCAGGTTCAAACCAGTTCTGAGCACCTTCATTTTTGACCATTTTACGACACTTGGTCCTGAGCTCCTGATCACACCTCCCAAATGAGAAGGCTTTTGGTCCCCAAAAGCTTACTGAATCTCTGCACTGAACTGTACAGCACTTGAGGAACAGAAATATCCTCTTCTAGTCAACCAAAATAGCATACTGATGCCAAAAAGGTCCTGCCTTGCTAAATGTCGTCATGGCGACTTTTTGCTGCATACGCCAAATACTTGTCGAATCCCGACCAAGTTCTTTCGTCAGACAAAACGGAAATTGCAGGAACCAGCAATGAAACTTGCTGAAATATGAGCTGAAATATTCCCCTGAATAAGTGGACTTGCCAACTGTCACGATGCCCATCCAAGGCACCTCCATTCCAGAAGAAGAACTGCCTCCCAAATGAAAAGGCTTTACAAAGATGAAACATTTCATCATTTCTCCTGTTTACAATCTTGGAGATAAAATTAACTTTTTCCAAGTCAATATAACATTACATGCATGGATAAAAACAAAGTAATCAACCCTTCAAGTTAATCACACATACATGTTTAAAAATACAAGGAAATCATCATGATCCCTGTGCTCATGCATCTCATTCTCATGCATACAGTTTATCCTTCAACTTTCTCTTAAGTACAATCATAAGTACAAGATCCTCAATCACATGTACATGTACTTTCAAAGCTGAAATGAATATAACTTTTGCTCCGATACCATCTGATCTGAAAATGGAATGTACTTGTTTAAGAGTGCAAGGTATCCATTTCCCATAATTTCAAATGTGAGCTATACACTCCAAGTGACCTCTGAAATTGTGAAAACTTCTTATTTCTTATACAGAGATAGACTGTAGGGGCATTCACTGGACATGTCACCTCTAAAGAGAGGATGAGTTCTAGAGGCTACCTGGCCCTCTACAGGCTCTTCCTAAAGAAATAATGAAGTTAACACTTAGAAGTCTTTGACATACACATACTTGAAGTTTGATGTCTTGCGGAATAAGACAAATAACTTTCTGCAGCTGAGTAGGTGATTATGTGTGTATGAAAGTTATGTATATTTGCTGTTTAACACTTTATATCAGTTTTGTTTAGCATATCATCTTCGGCAAATAAAGACATCAAAATGATAAGCAGTTCACCCCCTCCTCTGGGCTACATCTGCTGGACCAAGCCTCTCAAACTAGGCTTGTCCTCTTGTATTAAAAATGCTACAAAGGCTAATACAAGAATAAGAGTGTCTCGAAAGACAGATCTGACTGTAAATACAGAATCAGAAGATAGGAATTAGCTAAACATGCTCTTTCCCAAAAACACTAAACAGTGAAATTGTACCTGATACAGTACTTTTCCCCAATTGTCCGTGGTGGCCCTTTAGACTTTCATGGAGAATTTCGAGGTGAATATGACCTCAATTGGATTGAAACCTGCACGGTGGACGGAAGGTCAATGACGAGAAATAGGCTTTTGAATCACCCAAAAAATGGATGAACATAGCCCCAAGCATTGACCTTTGAAATAGCCTGGTGGCCACCAGAAAGCTTCCACAGAGCTAAACGGTGAGAATAATTCCTCAAAAAGGAAAAAACGGCGCGAAATGGATTCGAGAATGATGAAAAACGAGAATGACCTTCGTTCCACATTCAACACGAGTACACCTGATTCCCGATGCGGCTCCCAAGCGATTGTGGCCCTGAGCGTGCTGGAACTTCCACGAAGCAAAATCACTGCCGACGACCCTCGAGATGGTCGCCAAACGACGCGATGGCTTCGGTCGAAGAGACCCCGAAATAAATGCCAAATCCGTCTTCGAGCCTCTTTTTCTTCGAAGTTATGGCCTCTTTACTAGCTACTGTTGGTGAGGAAAATCTCCACTAAGTATGCAGGCGGCAGATAAAGCTGGCAAATTAGGTGGGCGGAGAAATAGGCGGAGTGGTAAGGAAAGGAGGTTGTCAGCGATTATGGTTGTGATAAGTGTTATGGACACCCGCGTTCATATGCGGCGGTTTTACCATGATTTTAAACGTTTTAATTTTAGATACGTTTAATATGTATAACAACCCACCAAATAACATTATCCAAAGTTTTGAAACCACGTTCAAAAATGCGCGATAAAATAGCCTTAGGTTTGGTTCCACGCGCGGGATTACATAGTGAGGCACAACATGGGGGCGCGCCCATGCCGAGCCGCCAACATATACATACACCATAAATAGATGCCGGGTTAGATAACAAAACAACGATAAAGCATTGGCCGCGGGTTGGTGAAATCGCGTGGTTAATAAGCGCCAGGTCTTGTGTTCGGGTCCGGCGGGGCCCCAACAAAATTTTTAACCGCCATTTCGACGACCTTGGGGCCACGTGGCGGCCTCCGGGCTAGCCACGTGGCGCCCTTCCATTGGCTGCAAATGGAATATTCCCCATAATATTCTGCGGAATATTCCACGGAATATTCCCAGAATATTCTGTGGAATATTCTTTTTTTAATAAAATTTTCCACAAAGTCAAATTTGGCATTTTTTTATGGAAATTGAGAAATCTTCAAACTTGAATAACTTCTTCATACGGCGACCGTTTTTCGAACCGTTCGCGGCGCCGGAATCAGGAAGATGAGCTATATCCGGTCGTTCAGGTTCAAACTAGTTCTGAGCACCTTCATTTTTTACCATTTTACGACACTTGGTCCTGAGCTCCTGATCAGTAGACCACCTAAATTTAATTGCAATCCCAGAGATCCACGAGGCACCACCAATGAACGGACTGACACGCCTCTTCTCCTGCTCCTTCTCACCAAATGACGTATCTGCTCATGCATCCAAGGCCTCCAAATATCACAGCACAGGTTCCACTGATCTTTGGGCTGAATACATGGGCTGCGAAAAGCATTCCTTCATTGCCTGGGGTCGTAATTCTTCTCTCGCACGCACAAGTAACATGGTGTCGTTCCTCCTCTGCTCCAATCCGGTGGTGCCCAACCGAAGAGTGCTACTGAATCATGACTGAGCTTCACCTCCATAGCATTCGAGGTAGCCCCAAATCATTTCGAAACTCTGCATCCAAGCAACAAATCTGCAGTCGCACTCTAGCTACAATTCTAGACCCACACATTGGCTCTCGTAGCACAAGACAAGTTGCGGTGCATTAGAGGATTAGTGTGGCCATCGAAGTCAACAAAGGAGCATTCCTCTAACATGCCCCCTCTACCAAGGAGTCATCCATTTCTGGTCGCCTTTCGCAGATCGACACCAGGCCATGCTTCAGGAATGGCTCACCTTTGTCTCCTCCAACAGCGAAAAACCAACAACGACAACCAACCGATAGCTCCACGATGCCTTGAATCTACTTTATAATTTCTCATGGCCTCTAAGCAGGAATCAACCTTCACAATCAGCCTCAATCAACCTTCATAGCACTTACAACCCTCGACCTTCACAATCAGCCTCCTCAAGCAGCAAATCGGCCTTAATTAAACAATACACTCCACGCTCCACTGCGCTCTATATTCAATCAATTAAATGCAGTTAAGAGTGCTCTTTCCGCTGGCTCCACACACAGATTCGTGGCTCCACACTTCTCCAACCTTCAAGTGAATGAATGGACAAATAAAAAACTAAAAAATAATACCGATATACTCTTATTTCCCTCAGCCTAGGAGGGGTCGAGTTCCAGACCTGTATGGGCTCTGATACCAAGATAAAATCTGAGTATGCACACTACGTTATATTAATGAAAATATATTACATATATATACATGAATTATTGTCTCAATATAGGGAAACTATCTTGGATGCACAATAAAGTGGTTGAGAGAATATCTCAACCACACACCAAACTAGGAATATATAGATTTAGCTAACTCCTGTGATATAGGAACAAAATCCTTACATAGAGAGTCACAACTGAAGACAAGTAGGAATTACATATTCTAGCATCCAGACCACTTATGGAGATCATGAATGTGGGAAGACTATTGTTAAAAAAGTGGTGGTCAGTCTGAGGCCGTCTATCGAGGGAACGAGAGTTGTGGAGGAAACGCTCATAAACCCTATCTACTGCATCCAAGTTAAGAAAGTATTCGCTTTTCCAGCCTGTTTGTGCGTAATATTCCTTTCTCTCATAATGGAGGAGGCTGGGTCAACACCAATTTGTGTTGAGAAATGTAGGGAAGATATATTAGATGATTTCTCTTATAATGATAACTGCTTGTGAGGAATTTTTACTTTCCTAAATTAGGTTCTTCTTGTACTTCATTATTATTATGTGTTCTTCTTCATCAAATAACTACCAAACCATAAAGAACAATGAGACAAAGGACACAAGATGTAGGCGATCAGCCAGAGCCAAAAAATCTCCAACTTAAGAGGAAAACCCACAATAATTCTTCTTCTTATAGAATCTGCAATTGATAAATTCCAAGACCTCGACCATTGACTAGGAACCCATCCAAGACCAAGTCAATGATTCCCTTTTGAGTAAATTCTCCTTCCAACAACTTCTACCTACTCATCAACTGCAATAGAAACTACAACTTCGAATTTCCCAAAAAATGCCACTTTGACTTACCTAGAAACTATAACTTCAACTTGCACAGAAACTGCAACTTCGACTACAACCAGAAACTGCAATTTCGATTGCAACTAGAAACTGCAATTTGTAACTTTGTTTTTCCCAGAAACTGTAACTTATCTCCTTCGCTTGGGTAGATTATCCTTTATAGATAATTTGGCTTCAAAAACAACCCTTATTGGTGACCTAACCTTAATTATGCAACTTAGCTTCATTGCAACAATATGTGCCCTAATTCCTTCACATGTGTGGAGAGAAGTAGCCCAAAACCAAATCCAAAACTTTGACTTTCTCCTTCTTTAGTCTTCCTCTTCTTCGCACTTCCTTTCATTCTTAAGATCGAACTTGTGTGAGTCTGAGTGTATTCTCCAAATGAGATCAAGGTCTTCTTTATATAGGCTTCACATAGGGTCGAATTGCTTCCTTTAGGCCAACTAGAAGTTTCCTTAGGTGGACTTAAAATTTGAGCCATGACGAGGTCTTGGAGGGTCTTTTGACTTGATTATGATTCAATAATTTTTTCTTTACAATATGTAACACGCCCAAATGGGTCATTCATACATGACAATGACTAAATGAATTTATAACAAACCTACAAGCACTCAATGGGTGCTTTGACCTATAAATAAATTCCCTTGAGAATGGAACTCATGCCTCAAGACTTACAATAATAAATTTATTATTATCTTTTCATTAAATACATAAAATCATGATTATATATGTCATTATGAAGACCAAACCTAGTTATGTATTTCAAAAGTTTGGGAATAACCTTTCCTAAGCTTTGCAGCGTTACCAGTTGCCCCGTTAGAAATAAATGTGGAAGTAATTTCTATTTGTCCATTTTGATCTCCTCGCTTTCATTCTCAATATGAAAATTGACAAAGTCTGGACAAGAGTTTACTAATGTGATGGGGCAGTCACTTGGTAATGTTGGGAAAAAAAGAAAATGTTTTGTAAGAAGTTGTAAATATTTACATTATGAATGGAGTTAAAAAATGTTAAAGTAATAATAATAATTATAATTATAATTATAATTATATCAACTTTATTTTGTGGAGAAGAGGAAATGATTCACCCTTTGTGACTCTTGGTTGTGATGATCGGTTTCTTTTGGGAAACAATAAGAAAAGAATGTTTGGGGAGGAGAGAAGAGAGGAGATTTTTTTTAGTGAGGAGAAGAGAGGAACTCAATGTTTCTCTGTGAAACTATAGTCCTGATTTTGCAAACCTACTTGTACTTTCCAATCTGTGTGAACAAGAAGGTATTTATTTGTGTGAGTGGCGTAAATGAATAGAAATTTTGTATTGTAATTTGTGTGTTTGTTGAATGGTTGAGATTGAATAAAATTCTTATGATTAACCAATTCGATTTTTGTTTGCAAACTCATAGTTTATATTCCTGTGCATTTGTTCATTTTAATATTGGTCATTTTGAGAACATGTAGCTTGCTTAATTGATTTACATTACAAAAATTTAAACCTTAAGGCTTCAATCACTGTGATAAACTATTTTTCTTTTCGGATTTCTGTTGTATCAGCCTTAAAATCTGTAGAAGAAATGTGTTGTTGTGTTTTGGAATAATAGTTCCTTGGTATTTACAATGATTTGAGTGTTGTTACAGAGACAAAGTATATATTTAATAGCTACAAAAATAACAGTGCTATTAAATCTACTTAGTGTTTCCTGCTATTTAAAACCTTTAAAGACTATGGCGGACTGTCATTTGCTAAGTTTTGGAAGCAACATCCTTTGGGAGAGTGTGGAGGGACTTTCGAAGCAGGTAGTTGTGGGTCAATGGAAATTTGAGAAACATAGTGGCATCAATATGCTGGATTGGTTACTCCATGCATAGGAGAAGCTGTTGGGTTATGTACCCAGGGTTAGCAGGCTTGAAGAGGGATGGTTCTGCTTCCACTTGCAAAAGGATGAGGACGCGGGTGAGGTCTTGCGTCAGACGTGGGTTTTTGGGAAGTGCTTTCTTGCATTGCATAGATGGGATGCAAGTTTTCATCCCCGATCCAACACTCCTGTTAACCACTTGATCTGGGCGAAGCTATATGGACTTTCGCTACATTTCTAGAACTTTAAGGTTCTGTGTGCCATTGGGGATAGCATCAGAAAATGTCATTTTGTCGATCCAAGATGCAGCAAGGTCTATGACAAAAGGATGGCGTGGGTTATGGTGGAGGTGCCATTTTCTGGGGGTTTACCGGCACACATCGACTTGCAGTGGGATGGAGTGGTTCATAGGCAGGACATAGATTTCTGGCAAGTCCCCTTCCGATGCCATATCTGCCATGCGACCGAACATCTGATGCATCAGTGTGATCGTGGGCTGGGGGACAGGAAACATAAGTGGAAAAAGAAGTTATTTCCCAAGGCTGCGGAGGAAAAGCCAACACTCTGCCAGACCACTGTTAACATGGCGACTTTCATGGGGAAGAATTTTCCGAACTTAGACTCTCATTCTGAAGCTATGCTTGCTAATTTTAGGCCTCATTCTGAAGCTGTGGTTGCATATTTTCGGTATAACTTTTGTCCTATGTCGTCTTGGGAATCTCTATCATGTAAGGCTATTCCCCAGGAGCGGTCGGAGGGGGATTTAGGAGGGGGGGGGGTTAAGTCGGGTAGGGGCCAAACTATTTTGTCTATCCTGTCTATCATGGGGATGGGGGGCGAGTCGAATCCCAATTGTACTGGTCTTGTGGATGTCATGCCCTGTGTCCTTTCGTCGGATGGCGTTTCTCTTGATTTCCATCATGATAACCAGGGAGAGGTGCTTACCCCTCATAATTCGGTGGGAAGTGACGTAGAATTTCTTCTGTTAAATCTGGAGGTTGGGTTAGATTCACTATCGGTGGATGCGGGTCCATCCTCTCCAACCATTTTGATCAGCCCCTCCTCGTGGTCGAATGTAATTATCAGGCGGGGAAGGGAACGACCTAAAAGGAAGAAGAAGCTGGCCTTTGTGTTGGGTCTTTCTGATGTCTCTCTGGAGGGTTATTTTCATGATGTTCCTGTTTCTTTAGCAATTGGACGAGTCCTTGGAGATTTGACCCAATCTTCTGAGGTTCCCCCATGAAGATTGTCTCTTTAAATCTCTGGGGTTTGGGGGGCCAGGGAAAGTTTTTATCTTTGAGAAATTTTATTTTTGTTACTAAGCCTTCTTTAGTTTTAATACAACAAACTATGATGCCCACTGAATGTTCCATTGATTTTTTCTGAAAAATGTTACCAGAGTGGCACATTTCTGCTAAAAATGCTAATGGTCAATCCGGGGGACTCGCTGCAAGGTGGGATCCGCAGTGGTTCACCTTGAAAGCCTTTGGATATTTTGGCAGAATTTTAATCACGGGTTTTTGCCGTGGTTTTAGCTAGCGTATTCATGTTTTGAATATATATGCTCCCTACTCTGAAAAATTTCTTTTTTGGGAAAAGATGGAACGCTGCGGCTTCCTAGCTCTCCGAAATTCCATTCTTGTCGGGGATTTCAATGTTACATTACAAGCAGATGAAAGCTGGGGGGAGAGGGGAAGACTAAAACCATATGTTGATGCGATAAGCGATATCCTGCGACATGTTGATTTGATTGATGTTAAGATGGCGATTAATTCTCTCACCTGGTTAAATGGCAGAAAGGGTAAAGATTTTATTGGCAAGAGAATTGATCACTTCACGATCAGCTTTGGTCTTAAATCATTGATGGGGGGAGTCACAGCTATGGTTGAAGATCTAATCATATCAGACCACAGGCCGATTACTCTGGAGTGGGAATTCAAGAAAAAGGAGGGAGGATATCCCTTCAAATTCAATAGAATTTGGCTGGACGATGAGGGTTTTAATATTTTAGTCAAAGATTATCTTAGAAGACATCAGAGAAATGAGGGAGTCTCTGCCATGGCTCATCTTTCTCACACATTGAATGGATTGAAGAAGGTGGTCTGCCAGTGGGAGAAGGGAAAAATCCAAGAAACTAATGATAGAATTAGAGTTATTTAGATGGAAAGATCAAGGATTTTAAATGAAGTGGCAGAAGGAAGACAGGTGGATGAATTTTGGGAAAAGTTAAATAGTCTGGAAGAATAATTCAGAACATATCTGTATAGAAAAGAGATGACTTGGCGGCTGAAAATTCGAGCCACATGGTTGGATGCAGGAGATAAAAATACAATTTTTTTTCATAAATTTGCATCGGGGAGGTGGAGTGCAAATACTATCTAGGAAATTGAAGATGGGGATGTTACAACGTGCTCGAATGAAGATATTAAAAAGGCGGCATTGGGTTATTTCAGAAATTTATACAAAAGGAGGGAGGAACAGTTTACTGAAGCTCAAATGGATATGCTTCAGCAATACCCTGTCATGTTTGATAATGAGGAACTGTTAAATTTTAAGAGGAAGATATCCCCGGAGGAGGTTAAAGCTGTATTAAAATATTTCAGAGAAGATAAAATTTCGGGTCTGGATGGGTGGACTTCGGACTTTTTCATTCATTTCTTGAAGGATTTTATTATGGACTTGACTGATATGGTGGAGGAAGCCAGGGTAAATGGGCGGATTCATGGAGCCATAAATTCCACTTTCATTGCCTTAATTCCCAAGAAGAAAGGGATGAGGTCTTTTAATGATTAAAGACCCATTTCATTATGTAATACCCTATACAAAATCATATCGAAGGTTATAGCTGAAAGAATGAAAGGTGCACTATCAAAGTTTATCTCGCCTGAGCAATCTGGTTCCTAAAGCAGAGAAGTATACATGATGTTGTCGCGGCTACTCAAGAGATCATCCACACCATTCAGTCTAGGAAGCTGTGGTTCTAAAGATTGATCTTAATAAGGCTTATGATAGAACGGATTGGGTCTTTATGAGACTTGTTTTATATAAAATTGATCTGGACAGGGAAGCAATGGAGTGGGTGATCGGCTGCTTAACAAATACTTCAATGGTTGTCATCATAAATGGTTCAGCAACTGATTTTTTCTACCCAAGCAGGGGGCTTCGCCAGCGATGCGCCCTATCCCCTCTTTTATTTATCTTGATGATGGATGCGATGAGTTTAAAACTGAAAAGGGCTGTAGAAGGTGGTTTATTTCAAGGGATCGACTTTGGCACAAATATGAAGGCTTCTCATAGCCTATTTGTTGATAACATTCTTATCTTTGGTATGTTGCAAAAGAAATGCTGGGAAGTTTTTCAGGGAATTTTTCAGGTTTTTTGCACTGCTACAGGTATGTTGATCAGTGAAGAAAAATCCTATTTTTTTTGTGCGGATGGCGAGGAAGAGGCTTTCTGTGATATCATCTCCATGTTCAACTGTGGAAGAGCTCCTCTTTCGGGGGGTATGACTTATTTGGGTTTCAGGATGAAACCCTTAAACTACACAGCGGAGGATTGGAAGTGGATTTTAGAGAAATACAGGAAGAAACTAAATCTATGGTCAACTAAATGGCTTTCAAGAGGAGGCAGACTGATTTTATCACAAGTTGTTTTCCAACAACTCACTGTTTTCTGGGCACATCTATATATCATTCCAAAATGGATTCTGATGGACATAAAGAAGATTATGGCCTGATTTATTTGGGGAGGTGAGGGTGACAAGAGATGCATTCATCTAGCTGGGTGGGATTCTATCGCAATCCCAAAGGACAAAGGAGGCTTGGGAATTATGGATTTGGAGATTTTTGGAAAATCTCTTCTTATGAAAACTTTGTGGAGATGTTTGAATCACAATGGAAAATGGCAAGAGATCATTAAGAATAAATATCTGGGACAAGAGGACTTGGAGGATTTAGCCATTGCGGGATGGAATGTGAACTTTAAACATTCCAATATCTGGAAGGGTTTCGGCATAATTTGGCCTAGTTTACAAGAAAATATGAAATGGTTTTTTGGAGATGGATGGAAAATCCTTATTGGTTGCAGACACATGCTGGGTATCGGAGTTCATCTGCCTATTAATGGTGATTTGGTAAATGCTCTAAATCGAGGAGGATACTTTTATATACATTAGATTATTGTTGGTTGGGATAACGAGATTCCGATATGGGCGACCTTCAAGGATCTACAGCTGAATGTGAGGTGGGAACAGGCATGGATAGGTTTAACGACAACCCTCAGACATTTGGGTCTGTGCAGAAATATCTTGGGTGACAGACTAATCTGGAGAGATATAACAGCAGAAGGGGGACCGAAGGCTAAATAAATTATTTGGAGCTCATAAATTTGAAGCTTGATCATGGAGCTGACAGCTGGTTCAAGGTAGTATGGAAGGTAAATATAAAAATTAAAATGATCATTTTTCTATGGTTAGTTTGGAGGGATAAGAATCTTACATGGAAAAATTTGCAAAGAAAGGGGTGGCAGGGGCCGAATTTATGCATTTTTTTCATTTAGAGTCTGAATATAATCAACACCTCTTTTACCTATGCAATTTTTCCAAGAAAACTCTTGAATTGTTGTGTTCTATTTGGAAAATATCTCCTCTAGAATACACGTATACGGAGGGCTGCATTAGATGGTGGTTTAAAAGTGGCAGAAATTTCAGGGCTATTCCTATCCTTTTTCATTGGTACATTTGGTGCAATAGGAACCGGAAATTATTTGATGGGAGGCCATGCTCTCTTGAGAGGACGAATCTTCAGATTTATTCATATTGGGAAAGGGAAAAAACTAAACAGAAATGCCCTATGGATTTATCCAGGAGATTAAGACCACATGAGTTCCATTTCCCAGCTGGATATTTTGATGCGGCTGCAAAAAATTCTGTTTGTGGTTGTGGCGTCTAGCTTATGCTTTCCCCAACATGCCATTATAAATTCTACTGGAATGGAGGGATACGTACGAATATGAGGGCATAATGTTTGGCTTTATGGGGACTTTTGTGGGTGGCTACTCATCTATATGTGGAAAGATTATGGGTTTTCGGGGACTCTAAAATCCTCATTGATCACATGAACATGAAGTCCACTCTTAACCCAGGATTGGTCACACACTGGATTGAGAGAATTCATGCTCTTAAGAAAACCTTCACTTTCATATCTTTTAGTCATGTTTACAGGGAGAAAAATGAGGAAGCTGAACGTTTATCAAAAAGAGGTTTGGAGGGCACTTTTGGTATTATGCGTTATGAACTAACTAACTCTCATGGCCCAGGAGCAGCGTGAATGATCAATTTAGCATAAAGCGTTGGCTTTACTCAGGTTCCTTTTCACTGGTTTTTTGAATACTTTCCTTCGGTCAGATGGGCGTTTGTCGCCTGGGCTAGGGTTTTCTTTACTTTTTGTGCGTAATATGCTAATGATATTTTCACTGTATACAAAACTGTATAGGCAGGATAAAGCTGTTGTTTTCTTTTTTGGAACATGTTTACCTTTTTTCTCGAGAAGTATGTTTTTTCTAATTGTAATGACCAGTGGAAGGCTTGTCCTCCATTACTTGTCCTCATCTGATGATTGTTTTCTAAGTGGACATTTCGTCATAACAGTCTTTTTCTCTGGTACATAATATAAACCAGTCGTATTTTCTGTTAGGTAAATTTGACTCGGGATAGAGTCAATGTGGACTAGGGTAAACAGTGGTGGTTTTGGGGCACATGGTTTTGTGCACCCATAGTTTTCAGCCTATGATATTGCATGTAATGGACCCTATAAAAGGCTGGGAAGACTTCATTGTAAGGTAGGCCTGGAGGTGAGCGGTGAAGGCTCACTTGGCCGGATTGGCCAGGGTTTTGGCCAATGCTAATGAAATTTCATTAGGATGGGTTTTCCCCGGAGTTTGGGGTTTTTCCCGGTTAAATATGTGTGTTTATGTTAATGATTTGTTGCTGATCTTTTATGTTTATTTCTCTGGGTAAATTCTTTATTGTTTCTGCTGTGCATAATTCCTAACATTTTCATACTGAAAAAAAAAAAAAAGGGGGAAGGAAGGAAAGAAAAAAGAAAAAGAAAAAAAAGAAGTAGAAAGTAATTGCATATTAGATTCACCATTTTGAGAAAAAAAACCTTTTAAATTGAAAAGAATTTTCCATTCAAACAAATTACTATCAGATTCTAGATGTTTGAATTATCTAAGTTTCAGAGTGTTTGGTTAGAATTTTGTGAATATAAAAACCTTTTGAATTGAAAACAATTCGCAATTCAAACAAATTACTATCAGATTCTCGCAAAATTACACAAGAGAATAGACCCCCCAAACAATAAAAATCTCCAAAACGTCAGTAGTTTCTGGAAATGGAGGGACCCGTGATCAACCTTGAGTTTCCCGCGTTCGTTGAATTTTCTAAGTCCAGGGAACCCATGAGACTTCTGCTCATACATGGCACGATCATTTACCAAGGACACTTTAATGGTAGAGCATTCACAACAACCCCGAAAAGACCGAAAAGAGCTCCAAAATGCATATAGACCACTGCATAAATAACAGGTTTCTGGAAGTCGAGGGACCTGTAGTCGACCATGAGTTTCCGTTTGTTAAATTTTCGGAGTCCAGGGAACCCATGGGACTTCTGCTCATAGAGGCCGCTATCGTTTACCACAATCTATGGGAAGGTTGACCAACCTGTCTTGGTAGACGTGGCAAAATTATTGAAGGGGATCTTGGGATTCCAATGATGATGTTGTGGAGCGCCCTCGTGTTCCCGACCGCTTATGGAGATGGTGAATGTGGGAAGACTCCTGTTGATAGGGTGGTGGTCAGTCTCAGGCCGTGCATCGAGGGAACCAGAGTTGTGGAGGCAACGCTCATAAACCCTATCTGTTGCATCCAGGTGAAGAAAGTGCTTGCCTTTCCAGCCTGTTTGTGCGCAATCTTCCTTTCTCCCGTAATGGAGCAGGCTGGGGTCAACACCGCTTGGGGTGTAACCTTTCCTAAGCTCTACAACATTACCAGTCGCCCCGCCGGAAAGAAATGCGAAAGTAATTTGAATTTCTCTTCCTCCATTTTGATCTCCTCGCCTTCATTTTCAGTATGAATTTGCTGCTTAGGAAACTCTGTGTTGAATCATCTCACCTATTTATATGTTTGTTTCTGCTTGGCGTGCAGATTACACAGTTCCCTGAACAAAGCATGGCAGACTTTGGTATCACCTCATTAGCGCTATTAGCTACCAACTAAGCTTCACTGAGACGAAACATGAAAAGCAAGGTCAAACCCTTCTCTTCAAGTTCTACACTTCTGCATCTGCTTCGATTTAAATCTGGATCTTTTGCGTAACAACATTTAATCCCAGCCACGACCAAATAAATATATTATTATATGTATTTCTGCTTCGTTGTGTTAAAAAGTTTTTCACCTCTGTAACCAGAGAGATGTGTAATGCAATGTTTGGTTTATAAATATTGAGAAAAAACCAACATACTTTCATTTATAGATAAAAGTAGTTTACACATGGTTGTTTTTATGTTTCATCATCATACATTTATGTTCCTATTCCAAAATTTTGACTGATATGGACATTACAACTAGATTTTTGCCATCAAATAAAAAAAGTACAGACTATTTAAGTAGTTTATCTGCTCTGTCTTTTTTCTCTTCCTTCTTCTAAACCTTTTTTTTTTAATCAAAATAATTAACAGATAAATATTGATAGTTTAAAAGATATTTATACTCCCATAGCTTTGGAGAGTTTCATTGTAGAAATTAGAGAATTTTTTCTTACTCTACTCCTTGGACAATGAATTTGCTACATTGTCCTACTCCCTTTAGATGTGTGCAAATGTTGTACTATGGAAAATTTTGATTAACAATCTAATTTGATGCATCATGTTTATAAGTGATGGTGGCTCAAGTTTTGATCTCATCAAGATCTAATCAATAATCATGTTGGAATTTCCAAATAGATCCATTGCTCCAATATCAAGCCATCAAGCACAAAGTAAGACCCCCCAAAGAGCTATAAGCTCAACTCGGTTATTTGTTCCTACTCCACTGTACTAGCTAAACTGATAATAATCTCAAGGCTTCAAAACAATATATGCATTGTTGCCACAAACCCTATTTGTTGTCGCCCCATCAAAGAATCTAACTAGATATCTAGACCATAACTCCACAACTTGGAAATGCCTCCTTGATTATTTTTTGGCCCTATCTCCATATAATATGTTGCAATCTTCAAACATGTGCCTCAAACATCTTACTCTATTTGATCAAAATTGTTTGCATTATGGCTTCTCCAAATACTCGATAGAATATAAAATGGCAGAACACACTATTCCTTACATTCCCCAAACCATTATTTGATACATTTCTCAATGGAACTCGTATCCCAAACAATAGAGATATTTAGCATGTTCATTATCCCACACCAAACAAAAGCCACAAACGGGCAAGATAGAAAAAGGTGGTACATGTATTCATTATCTGATCTGCATAAAACGCATCTCGCGAGACCCTTGAAGCCTCTTCTAAGAATATTTTCCCACGTAAGAATTCTATCATGCAATACCAACCAGGTAAAAAAATTTAATTTTTGTGGGATCTCCCACTTCCAATTTTTTTGAAATCTTAAGCATTCCACCATCGAGCTTTGAACCAGAGATAAATGGTTAAATATATCTTTAACCAAAATCTATCGCTTGAATGTACATCCATCACATGAGAAATTATCCACATTCTCTATCAAATCAATGCCTACCATGCTTAATTGGATAATATACTTATCCCATTCATCGACTAGAGACCCAGAAATGCCAATCACCCTAGCATTAAGCCAAGAGTGTGACACAGGAAATGAAACATGATCAATGTATATTTGGTTTAAGAAGAAAATACCATTTTTGTGAACATACCTAAGAAGTGGAGTGGATAATGAATGATCTCCACCAAAACCCTTAATAGAATCTAGTCCAATCTCAACCATAGATCCAGAGTCGCACCTCCCATCGCAAGTTCCCAAGTAACCAATGTTCTATCTTCATCATACTCCTCCATATGTATGATGCAGCATTTTGATCTCAAGCTCCTTCTTTGATTCATTTCACATATTGTTTGCTTTTTAGAAACTTCTCTTTAATTATTTGTTGCTAAATTTCTTTATCACATAATCCCCTCCATAAGTTCTTGACCAAAAATGCCCTACTAAAGCATTAAATATCCTTAATGCCCTATCCACCATCTTCCACTCACTAGGATATCGCTTCAAGGAAAACAAGGTGGATTTTCTTCGCATTTCCGGGACAGGTCCATAGGAACTTAGCTATAATGGAATCAATTTTCTTAATGATGTCTTTGGGTAAATTGAAGAGATGCATCCAAAAAATTCAAAATTTTCTATAAGATAGACTTAATCAGCACCAATCTCCCACCCATCGAAATCCACTTATGCGACCAAAGTGCCAACCTCTTCTCAAATTTCCCTATTATTCATTCCCAATCCTTAATCCCATAATTGTTAGGTTTCAAATTGAAGCCAAGACACCTAAAACCACAGAGCATAAAGATAGTCTCCACCTCAAGGATTATTGAGATCTTTGAAATTTTTTCCCCATCCATTCATGTTGCAATCAAAGCTAATTTGCCTTTGTTCATATATAAGCCATATGCATCACCAAAAGTGGATAAAATCTAATGAAGGGCACACCATTCTGAGATTGATATATCCCCTATAAAAAGGACATCATCCAAAAACATCAGGTGTGAAATATTTATATTTCTAGTCACCCTATAGACAAAGATTATACCCATATATTGAGCCACGAAGATCCTCCTACTCAATCCATCATTAATCAACATAAACAATAATGGGGACAAAGAACATTCCTATTGATCTGAAAATGGAATGTACTTGTTTAAGGGTGCAAGGTATCCATTCTCATAAAATTTCAAATTGACTGAATAGGTTGGTTTGTGCAAATACTCATAATTTTAAATTGAGTCATAACTCCAAGTGACCTCTTGCTAATGTGAGGATAAACTATTTCCCATACAGAGATGGACTGTAGGGGCATTCACTGGACATGTCACCTCTAAAGAGAGGATGAGTTCCAGAGGCTACCTGGCCCTCTACAGACTCTGTCTAAGGAAATAGAATATAAGCACAAATAACAAAATCAATGAAAATCTTTTGTTTCTGAATTCAAAGTGTTCAATGATCTGTTTTAAATGTGAATAAGCAAGAGTATATGTTCCGCAATTTGTGTGAAGAGGTTTGATGAGAAAATAACAAGTTTTGCTTCCTGTATAAACTTGTTTTAGAAAAGCATGCTCATGAAATATTACTGTTTAAACTATCAAATTCTGGAAATAAACAGCCATAATACACACATGAACAGCAGATATTTGTTAAAGCGGTTCACCCCTCTCTTGGGCTACCTCCGCTGCTCCAAAAGCCTCTAATTAGGCTCAGTGCTCTTTTGATTAAATGGTGCAAATGAGATTACATCTGTAAGAACTCCTGTAATGAGAAAATGGACTACTAAAATAGACTCAGAAGATCCAAATCAATAGAAATAGACTACAAATTCACCTCCATTGGAGGAAGGTAGCCCAATGCAGCAATCTTTCCCCTTAGCTCTAATGGAGTTCCTGTCAAAAGCGCTGTAAAATTCACAGATAGAATGCCCTGATGGCTCTACAGACCCCTTCAACAGCTCCAGAATGCTCTCTACACTCAAAATCAAAAAAAAAATTCGTCTCAAAAGACTCTTCCCATCAAAAGTTATGGCCTCTTTAGTAAACTGCCTCTTTCCCCTTGGGAAACTCCACCAAATGTGGAGAGACTGCAGTTGAGGGCGCTAAAATAGGAAAAGCGCCAAAATAGGCGGAACCGCCATTACAACCGCCAAACGGTTAACTGCTGGCATTAAAGTTTATGGTTATATGAAATGCGTGTTCACATAGGAATTTGAGGCAGTTATAACATTTTATTTATAATAAACATGAACCAACGTTGATTTATATTAAAAAACCCTATAAACGATAAACCAAAGTTTGAATTCCGCTCCAATGCACGTGGACACAGCACCGTAGCTTTGACTTTTTATGAATTGATATTACATAACGTGCCATGCAACTTTTACAAACTTTATAATAGTGGGTTTGAAACCATACTCATTTTTTTTGAATTTGGTTTGTTTAATACATATATGTAGTTTAATATTTATATTTTTAATAAGGTTTAATTAAATTTTTTATAATAATTAATTAAAACATATAATTAAGAATATAATATATGATTAATAAAAATCATATAAATATTAATAACTATATAATTTAATTAATTAATTAAACCTTAATAAAAAAATAAAATTATTCCGACACATAATATCAAAAAATTTTCCTTTCAAAATTGAAGGTTATTGGGCGATTTCAAAGTGCAACAACTTCTTCATATAGCGTCGGTTTTCAGTGTCGTTCATGGCATTGGGATCGTATCGCCGAGGCCTATCCCGTCGCTCAGGTTCCAAATCAATTTGAGCACTTTCATTTTTGAGCTTTTTCCCAAGCTCAGATTTGAGCTCCTGATCACACCTCCCAAATGAGAAGGCTTTTGGTCCCCAAAAGCTTACTGAATCTCTGATCTGAACTGTACAGCACTTGAGGAACAGAAATATCCTCTTCCAGTCAGCCAAAAGAGCATACTGATGCCAAAAATGTCCTGCCTTGCTAACTGTCATCATGGCGAATTTTTGCTGCATACGCCAAGTACTTGTCGAATCCTGACCAAGTTCTTTCGCCAGACAAAATTGCCATACTGAAACCAGCAATGACACTTGCTGAAATTTTTTCCCTCTTTGCTTGCATGCTTTTCCAACTCATGGAATCTTGCACTGCTTTGCACTGACACTTCGTTCTCTGCACCAAACGACACCAAAAGCATCTTGTGCAACATATGACATCAACAACCAGTTGACAATGAAATGTGCTATACCAATGACACACAAACTCTGTAACAAGTGTGTACACAACCGACACAAGTCGATAGACAACAAGATACATCTTGACAAACATATGTGTATGTATCATGTACAATGAACTATATACAGTTCGCTAATTACACATACAACCTCTATGTACATGTGCAACTTCAACTCTTCTTTTCAAATACCCACAAGTACATCATCCAAAAAACATGTGGATGATCAAGAGCTGAACCAAAAGACATTGCTGCAACATAAGTGAGTATCATACTCATCTTTTACACCTCCATGGCGAAATTTTGCAACAACAAAGAAATTTCTTCAACTGAAACTGCTTTTACATGCAATCTTGCATCAACTTTTCAACTGAAATACATGCATACCAATCTGAAATTTGCATGTACAAAATGAGTAATGACTTACTGCAATAAGAAGTCCATCCACTTCTCACCAAGCCAATTCCATGGAGACTTTTGCTGCTGCAAATTTTCCTCATGTGAAACTTCCCTTTCCACATCAATAATGGACTCCATAGATCCACTTGCCTTGTTGTGTTTGTCCCTTAGCCCGGCAAATACGAAATTGCAGGAACCGGCAATGAAACTTGCTGATATATGTGCTGAAATATTCCCCTGAATATGTGGACTTGCCAACTGTCACGATGCCCATCCAAGGCACCTCCATTCCAGAAGAAGAGCTGCCTCCCAAATGAAAAGGCTTTTACAAAGATGAAACACTTCATCATTTCTCCTCTTTACAATCTTGGAGATCAAATTAACTTTTTCCAAGTCAATAACATTACATGCATGGATAAAAACAAAGCAATCAACCCTTCAAGTTAATCACACATACATGTTTAAAATACAAGGAAATCATCATGATCCTTGTGCTCATGCATCTCATTCTCATGCATGCAGTTTATCCTTCAACTTTCTCTTAAGGACAATCATAAGTACAAGATCCTCGATCACATGTACATGTACTTTCAAAGCTGAAATGAATATAACTTTCGCTACGATAGAGTGAGTCTAATACTCAGCTTTTCCATCCTGCAACTTGCATTCCCTTAACAAAGAAAATGCATTCAATCAAAAGACATGCAACTTTAATTGGATAAGAATTCTAACCATTTCTTACCAATCCATTTCGAAGGTGATTCCTTTAACTGCACATCGATATCAACATGTGTATCATCCTGACACATATCAATGATGGAAACTTCCTTCCCATTCTTGCCATACTCTTTCTCCCACTTCGTCAACTTTTGTGGAAGCATTGTTGGATTCAGAGTCCAACACCTTTCAACAGTATGTCCTTGCTTATGGCAATAAGTGCAACACATGTTCATCTTCTTGACTCCATGATTTGCATTGTTCATTGGAACTTTGGCTTCTTGCCTCCTTTCCTTCAAAACTTTTTTGTATGTTGCCATTCTTTTCCAACATCTAGAAACACTATGGTTAAACAAACCACAAAAAGAACATGCAATTCTTTTCCCATGCTTGTGTGGAAATTTTCATGCTTTACATGATCAAAGGAAATATGATTGAAATCAGATTTATACCTTTCTCTGTCACCTTCATTACCTTCATGAGGAGGTGAATCAAAAGAAGAAGAAGCTCCCTTTGGAACACTATCAATCCCATCAATGGTTTTAGAGCTTTCACCCCTCCCTTGTTCAAGTGCATGCTGATGCACACCTTCTTCCTTCATGGCTGCTTTGGAACTTTCTCCATAAGATTGTCCATAGCCAAGACCCAAATTCTTAGGCCTTACCTCAACCATTATTGGCTCAACTATGCCTTGTGCATGCTTTCCCAAACCTTTTCCTTCATATCCCATTTTGGACATCAACTTGGACCCTATGCCTTTGGTATGTTTTTCAAAAGAACCTACATACTTTTCAATGGAGGAATTTGAAGACAAACTAGTATTGTTTACCTCTTCTTCAAGCTGATACTTGGCTAAGGCTTCTTTGGAAACAAGGAGTTGTGTCTCCAACTCATGCATCTTTTCCCGCTTCATGTTTGCAATACGAAGTTGGCCTTCCATTTCCTGTAATTGGTCAGAAAGCAACTGCTTCTCTTCCCTCAAGGAATTCAACTGCTCTTGAAGTCTAGAGCTCTTTCTTTCATCATCATACATTTCTCTCACCATATTCAACATGATGAAAAATTCTTGCTTCAACCCTTCATCAAAAAATCTTGTGAAGGAGGACAATTCTGAGAACTCACTTATGGAAGTTGTCATTATAAAAATGAACAAAATAGCTTCAGCAAACTCAAACAACAATGTAGTTTGCAAAATAATAAAGTAAAGTAGTCAATCTTCAACAACACAGCAAGACACCTTTGAGCTACTCAATCAAGCTATTGATGTACGATCAGAAAGCAAACCAACTTTGCAACTTTGCTCCTCAGTCAAGCAAACCAACTTTGCAACCTGCTTTTCAGTCAAGCAAACCTATGCTCTGATACCATCTGATCTGAAAATGGAATGTACTTGTTTAAGGGTGCAAGGTATCCATTCTCATAAAATTTCAAATTGACTGAATAGGTTGGTTTGTGCAAATACTCATAATTTTAAATTGAGCCATAACTCCAAGTGACCTCTTGCTAATGTGAGAATAAACTATTTCCCATACAGAGATGGACTGTAGTGGCATTCACTGGACATGTCACCTCTAAAGAGAGGTTGAGTTCCAGAGGCTACCTGGCCCTCTACAGACTCTGTCTAAGGAAATAGAATATAAACACAAATAACAAGATCAATGAAAGTCTTTTGTTTCTGAATTCAAAGTGTTCAATGATCTGTTTTAAATGTGAATAAGCAAGTGCATATGTTCTGCAATTTGTGTGAAGAGGTTTGAAGTTAAAAAAACAAGTTTTGCTTACTGTATAAACTTGTTTTAGAAATGAATGCTCATGAATTTTTACTGTTTAAACTATCAGAATCAGGAAATAAACAGCCATAATACACACATGAACAGCAGATATTTGTTAAAGCGGTTCACCCCTCTCTTGGGCTACCTCCGCTGCTCCAAAAGCCTCTAATTAGGCTTAGTGCTCTTTTGATTAAATGGTGCAAATGAGATTACATCTGTAAGAACTCCTCTAATGAGAAAATGGACTGCTAAAACAGACTCAAAAGATCCAAATCAATAGAAATAGACAACAAATTCACCTCCATTGGAGGAAGGTAGCCCAATGCAGCAATCTTTCCCCTTAGCTCTCATGGAGTCCCTGTCAAAAGCGCTGTAAAATTCGCAGATAAAATGCCCTGATGGCTCTGCAGACCCCTCCAACAGCTCCAGAATGCTCTCTACACTCAAAATAATAATAAAATTCGTCTCCAAAGACCTTCCCCATCAAAAGTTATGGCCCATTCAGTGAACTGCCTCTTCTCCTTAGGAAACTCCACCAAATGTGGAGAGACTGCAGTTGAGGGCGCTAAAATAGGAAAAGCGCCAAAATAGGCGGAACCGCCATTACAACCGCCAAACGGTTAACTGCTGGCATTAAAGTTTATGGTTATATGAAATGCGTGTTCACATAGGAAACGGGCGGTTATAACGTTTTATAATAAACATGAACCAACGTTGATTTATATTAAAAACCCACCATAAACGATAAACCAAAGTTTGAATTCCGCTCCAATGCACGTGGACGGCACACGTGGCTTTTGACTTTTTATGAATTCGATATTACATAACGTGCCATACCTTTTACAAACTTTATAATAGTGGGTTTGAAACCCTTTTCATTTTTTTTTTGAATTTGGTTTTTAATACATATATGTGGTTTAATATTTATATTTTTAATAAGGTTTAATTATTTTTTTATAATAATTAATTAAAACATATAATTAAGAATATAATATATGATTAATAAAAATCATATAAATATTAATAACTATATAATTTAATTAATTAATTAAACCTTAATAAAAAAATAAAATTATTCCAACATATAATATTAAAAAATTTTCCTTTCAAAATTAAGGTTATTGGGCGATTTCAAAATGCAACAACTTCTTCATACGGCGTCGGTTTTCAGTGCCGTTCGCGGCGTTGGGATCGTATCGCCGAGGCCTATCCCGTCGCTCAGGTTCCAAATCAATTTGAGCACTTTCATTTTTGAGCTTTTTCCCAAGCTCAGATTTGAGCTCCTGATCACCTATCTTAAGCATGTTGAAGCTTTAAAAATAATAATAAGAGACCTTTTAATGATGACTGCAAAATTTACCGATGTGATACATGCCATAATCCTGTCTACTACCTGTACCCCGAGCCTAATCTTGTGAATGGTAAATCTTAAAATCTCCTAATCCACATAATCAGATCCTTTAATCAGGTTTATCCTCATAACTTCATGCACCCACCTTACGAATTTTGATAGAATGTTAGAATTCCTGAGAAATTGAAACCGCATTCAAGTTTGAATATTGTTTAAGAACCCAAATTTCTCTGGGGAAATGTGATTAGACAACAATGCTTTAATCCTAGTGGCAATGATTTTTGAAATCATTTTGTATGTCATGTTACATAATGAGATGGGTTTATAATTTGCAAAAGTGGATGGGCTCGACACTTTTACAAAGAACACTATGAACATAGCATTGAGAGAGCCAATAATCAAACATAGAGACCATGATTCCTCATCCATATCGAGAATATTTATAACCATGTTGTCCTTGCAACAACACCCTCCAAATTTTTTCTATATTCAAATTTTTGAGCCTACCTGCTATCATGTGAAGTGTCACTTTTGGTCATCAAGTGTCTTTTTATGTTTTTGTACATGTTTCAAGTGTCAATGCCCCTTCATAAGTGTCGTCAGATCACCAAGAATAGTTATAGCGCACTTTTGAGACACAATCCACATTCTAGTCACAAAACAACACTTATGTGTTGCAACTACTCATGTTTTTCTTGTTGCACTTGGATAATATTTGTAAAATAGAGTTTTGATGTATATTTTTTAGTCTTGGGTCATGTCTTACTTGTATTGATGATTTGAGGTGTATAACGCTTGATCTTTCTCCTAACGCGTTGTGTTTTTCAATGTTTTACCCTTCCATACTTAGCCAATTTTATAACCTTGCAACTCCTCCTTCGGGCTAGGAAGAGTTCACTGTGCACTTCTAGGCCTTTGCAATGACCATCCTTATCAACTAGAAATGCACCATGCACCATCCCGAGCCTCATCTCTCTCTCTCTCTCTCTCTCTCTCTCTCTCTCTCTCGCAAACTGCGTAATTCTAGTCAGCAAGACTCTTCTCCTTGTTGCTTACTCTCTCTCCCTATGCTAACCCTTCTTCTTCCTCCCAGAGTAGTGCATTGTGCACTTCTAGTGGGAAATGATGCCCCCCCTTGTGCCCTCGAATTGTGACATGCACCTCGCTTGTGGCCCTGGCCTTCCTCCCTAGCGCATGGCACAATTCTAGTTTGCATTCCTTGTAGCCTTGTCTCCTGTAGTTGTAACATGTGCCCACCCTACATCCTAATCTTCCAAACTTGTGCATGACATAGTATTAGTGAGTAGAATATTCCCCACTTGTTTCCTGCAAGTGAAATCTACAGCCATAAGCCTTATATCTCTCTCCCTAGTGCACTGTTGAGCCACAGTGAGTACATTGCATGAATAATCACACAGTAGGAGATTTTTGGCCTAATGTTTGCTTGGAATGAGTGATCCATACATGTAGGTCTGCGCAGTAAGCATGAAAAAATATGTTTGAGGAGATCTATCAAGAAAAGTTGCCCAAGGAAGCATGTTGAAGGAAAAGGCGCAAAGGCACCATTTTATGTCAGTTGAAGGAATGTTGGATCCTAATGATCAAAGTGACTCATGAAGACCCCATAATATCTCTAGACCCTTTGGGGGGTAGAAGGAAATAAAAATGCAATACCTATTATAAGTATTTAAGGCATAGTGGTGGGATCATCACTTTTCAAATAACTTCATGTTACAATTCACCGGGGTCCAAGTCATCAATGTCAAATGACTTGTCTTGTTGTTGTCACATGATGATGTAATTTTGGAAAATAGTGTAAATGTAAATATGTGGAAGTCCAAGAGTCACATGTGGACAAAACAGTCATTAGGAAAATCCCAAAGAAGTCTAAAGGTCTTACTAGAAGTCCAAGATTCATGAGGGTAGTTCAAGAGTCATGGGGATATGAAAGGTCATCCCCCTTGTTATAAAAGAAGCCTCATTACTCAAGAAAAATAGTTTTCACCTTGGCTTATCCAACTAGGCATTAGAGAGAAATATTGTTCTTTTGGGGAGCAAGTGGTGGGTTAATGCTCCACTATTGGAGCTAGTGGTGTCTCATTGTAACTATGCATCTTGAACTCTTCTTTCGAGGTTCAAAACCAGTTTTATATTGTAGCAATAAAAGTTAAAGAACACGGGATCTATTTTTAATAATGATCGATCCTGAGAATCTAAAGATTCTCGGGATACTCGTTTAGTTTACAAAGATCTTAATGCGCCTAAAATCCAGGTTGAGAGGTCATGCTCAACTAATTCGTGTTTGGTGTGGAGGTTGGTTATCTTCTTTATTTTGTATCACAACGTTCGACTACTGTTCTAAATGGGGTGGCAACGCCGCCCGTAATTAAACGCTGCCTGGGGGGTCCAGTGGGGGCAACTACGACTTTATGGATCCCCCCCCTGGTGGGGGGTTTCAGGGGCAACGCCCCCAAAGGGAAAAAAATATGTAAAATTTCCTTGTAAAAGTATTATAATTTCTAGTCAATCTAGGCCATTCATTAAGCAAATGATCTGATGGTAGAACTTATGTTTAATTTAGGGTTTTTTGCCCTAGAAGGCAACCCCTCGTTTTGTATGAGGGTATTGTATTGCGGATGTGTATTGTATGTGTATTCTCAGAGTGAGAAACAGATAGGGAGACTGTGAGGGAGAACAGAGGATATTACAACGGATCTATTGTAGGTTGTGTCTCTTGATTTTGCTGGATAATAGAAAGGAAAGACTGGATGTTCGGGGTGGACGTAGGACAAACTGGGTGAACCACGTATATTTGTGTCTCTCTGGTTTTATGTGTTTTGTGTGTTTGTATTTTGTTGAGTCTCAAAAGTGTTTTCCATATTCATACATATCTCCATTATGTCATAACCATTTAGCTCTTATTTCATAGCCATCTGATCTAAAACCCTACATCATGTAACTATTTTCATAAATATATGGGTTAGGATCCTTGTTTTCCAAAGTTATTTATTTTATGTATTTAAAGTGAATTTATGATTAGAAACTAGAAAATTAGCATAGTTTCATATATCTATATATGTGTTATGAGTTTTGTGACATGTGTAGGTCAAAATGAGACTTCTAGAAGACCCTTATGTGGCACTCTAAGGCCAAATTAGAATTTGGTTGGAGAAGATCATGAGATCAAGAGGATATGTGTCTCATTTCCTTGTTGTATTGAAACTCTAAGAGGATATGTGTCTCATTTCTTAGTTGTGTTGAAACTCTAGAAATACATGTGTCTTATCATTTCCTATTTTGATTGTAACTCTAGAGATGGAGGGAGAGATTCATGGACTCCCATTAATGAGATAACTCCTCATATTTTGTATAAATAGGAAAATCTTTCTCCTATCATGGGTAATGAGAAAGTAGTGAAAAATAGGAGAATGAGAGAAAGGAATAGAGAGTCTTTTGTAACAAAGTTTAAGATGGAATGGGATGTAGATTTGTGAGTTTTTCAATAAAGAAGTTCTTTGATGCTGTTTTGATTACATCTTCAAGGAGCTAAGGATTACACCAAATTGGTAGCAGAGGGCCCCTGCTATCCAAGGAGGCTTTTGCATGTTTTCTAGATAAGTTGTTTTCAATTATGTTTTGTCATATTTCCTTATATTTCTTTTTGAAATCATAGCTTTTAGCATTATTTTCTTGTCATTTGATTAGATAAAGGATCATCATGATATTGCAGTTAGTATCTTTCTCAAGCTCTTCCAAAACATCTTTATTAAATGAATGAGATTCAATTATGATATTTTGAGTTATTAGCATTTCATTTTTTGTTATTTAGTTTTTAGTGTTTACATTATATTTCTTTAGGCAGAGTCAGTAAGAGGGCCAGAAGCTTCTGGTTTCATCCTTTCTAGTAAAGGTGAAATAACCAGTAAAAGCCCCTACTGTCAATCTCTGTATAAGAAATATTTTGTTCACACAATTTTAGATCAGATTCCTCATTATACTGTAATTAGTCTCTTTCACAAGCTCTTCCAATAAACCTTTAATTCATGAATGGGACTAATTTGTAGTATTGTGAGTTATTGATTGTTTTGCTTCATAGAAGATCCTTATCACATTATGATTAATCTCTTTCAAAAAGCTCTTCCAATAAACCTTTAACTCATGAATGAGATTTAGTTGTAATGTCATAAGTTGTTTCAACATTTCATAGGAGATCCTTACTACATTATAGTAATATTTTTCTCAAGCTCTTCCAACAAACCTTTAACAAATGAATGAGATTTCACTATAATGTTTTAAGTTACTGTTCTGTTTTGCAATTAGATTAAAAGATCCTCATTATCTTACAACCATTCTTTTTCTTAAAAGCTCTTCCAACATATCAATATTAGATGAAAGAGATTTGGTTGTATTATGTTGAGTTAATTAGCATTTTATGTTTTGCAATTAGATTAAAAGATCCTCATTATCTTACAACCATTCTTTTTCTTAAAAGCTCTTCCAACATATCAATATTAGATGAAAGAGACTTGGTTGTATTATGTTGAGTTACATTTCATGTTCATTTGCAAGCTAGGATATCCATGGATTAGAATGTTCTGTTTTTCACCATTTTCCTAATTAGGGACAGAATTTACAATTACACTCTATTTTGAGTCTAAGGTTTCCTTTTCTTCTCTTTTTGACATAGATTTGATTTCATCTTTTGAACATAAGTACTAAAAAGACAAAACCCCCAAAAAAATCAATAAAATACATACAACGAAGTAAGGAAGAGGTCACTTAAGCACATATAGTGCACCACACTTCATCAGTTTACTAGCCCTGGTTGATAATTTATGTTAGCAATTTATGACACTAAATTTACTACACATTTTGGCGCCGTTGCCGAGGAAGTGTAATTAGGAGACCTTATTTCTTACATCTAAAAATAAATTAATAATTCTTGAGTATGCTCTCCTCCTGCACTTTGTGTGATCTGGAGGATCAGAAAAAGGATTGTTATGTGAAAAATATATATATATATAATAATTCTTGAGTATGCTCTCCTCTTGCACTTTGTGTGATCTGAAGGATTAGAAAAATAATTGTTATGTAAAAAAAAAAAAAAAGAGAGACAAAATAAACTTCATCATTTCAATTGATTCAATAAAAATAAAAAATAAAAATGATGAAAAAAATTCCAATACATTGTTTTGCTTAATGAAATATATGTGTATTTTTAAATTTTTGAAAATTTAACATACATAATTTTATTAACAAATCAATTTAAAAAAGAAAAAGAAAAAAAAAGAGAGACTCATGGAAATAAGACCCGCGCATATGCATGAGGCCATTCTTTGGCTTGGCTTTACGCATATATGCAGACCTTCAATCCACACAAAGACCCATGCACTGCAATTTAAAAAAAAAAAAGGAACCTTCTCTTTTTCATATTCGTTTTTCCTCAAACAACAGTTATTAAAAATCATTTTTAAAAGAATTTACACACAATGAATGTATATCACATGAAAAAACTGTTGATGAGGAAAATATCGCAAATTGTTGATGAGAAGAAGATTGTAATTTGCTGATGAAGAGAAGATTACAAGTTCAATTGTAGGGACATCCAATAGAAGTGTATCATATGAAGAAATTGTTGATGAAGAAAAGATTTCAGACTGTTGATGAAGAGAAGATTGTAGATTCCATTGTAAGTAATTGGAATGAGGAAGATCAATCTGAACTTCTCTGAGATACAAGCCATTACACTTCAAAACCTGCAAAATAAAAACAAATCAAACCACAAGTAATTGTCAGAAAACGAAATGCGTAATTGTCAAAAACACCCTATTTTAAAACGAATTGTTTGAGCCAACTGAGGCGAATTAGAAAAAACTAAAACATGGGTTTTTTCGGGAACATGGTGAATTAGGTAATCGTATAAAAACTTTCTGAAATTCGCAGCCATTTGGGAGAAATTCAGGGTTCTTCGGAGCACTAATTTGCAGTGTACGTGAGAGAAACATGTTTTTTTTTATTATGAAAACAGTGACAGTTTTATAAAATTCAATTTTGAGAAATAATCAAGGACCTGATTTCCTTATTTGAAGGAAAATGTGACAGAATTCATGTGTGGTGGCACATGATGAGTGACAAATGGATTATTTGAGGCAAACACATTATCACATGTGCATCAAATGCAAGTTGTATAAATTGAGAAGGACTCTGCCTTCATCTCCTTCATAGTTAGGAATTTGACTTTAAAATTTTCAAGATTTTTATTTTTATCTTGCATGAAAGAGGCATTGGCATGAATTTGTTTCAAAAATATTCATAAGGACAATTATTTCATCCATGCTTTATTTCATTTAAAAAATAAAAATAAAAAAATTCAAAAAAAAATAAAAATAATACAAAAAAAAATAAAAATTTGAATCAATGAAATGAATAAGTTATTTGCTCACTTTTCTGAAGGTATTGATTAATTTTGGACTGATGATGAAAGATGAATGGCTAACTTTTTATTCAAGATTTTTAGCAACTGAAAAAAACCTCATTGTTCAAATCAGCCTAACTTTCTCAGACAAAATCAGATTTTGATGATTCAAGTATCGTTGGAAAGGTTTCAACAAGATCTACACAGTGAGAAATCCATCATTAGAGTTTGAAATAGTAAATAATGAAATAAATTGCTGAAAAGAAGCAACATTCAACTTTAGGCATTAATTCCAAAACAGGTATAATTTTTTTTTATTTTTCCTTTGAGAACTTGTTTCATTAATACAAATTCTTAGTTTTGTGTGTAAATATCATAACTAGAGAGATTGATCACCTCTCTCATTTGATAATCTTACATTCAATTGCAGAAGAAGTATTAGTTTTTTTGCAGGTTCCAAGAGGAAGTACAAATGACTACAAGAGAATGGTGTCTCTCTAAGAGACCAATTTGTTTCATAAGAGGATGATCAACAACAAAGAGGAAATATGTTGATGCAAAATCAGATCCAAACACTTGAAAACTTTCAGATACTATTGTCTCCATCACATCCATATCTCATAATAAACCATTCACCTCATTCCACTTCATATTTTCCATTTACATTCACATCCACTTTCCATTTCTTTTTGTCCATTCATAACCCACAAATAAAAGCAAGAGGTTCATTCACATGCTTATTGCCCATTGCCATTTCTACTTTCCATTGCCATCTTCCATTTTAATCTTCCATTTCTTATCATTTTCATTCCGCAAATAAGCCCTGCTTCAATGCAAATTATTGAGTCCATAGTCCTTTGAGTCTAAGTTCTTTGTAAAAACACCTTGAGGCTTGCATGCCTTAATGGCAAGTTCTCATGCTGACAAACAATGGGAATACATTAAAGTCCCTTGTTCGTCAGATCTTCTAGGTGACTCGACATCAACAAAATCATTCGTACCTAGCAAGATGTGTTTGGGCATCTTGACTCTCTTTGTCATCAATGGTGAGAGTTCTCGTGTTGATTAGTGGCATCCATTAATAGCCACTAAGTCAACAATTTCCTACTATGTTCGACATTAGAACATCTTTTCACATAGTAGGAATTGTGCCAATGAGTTTTGAAGACATGAAGACTATTATTTTCAGCATTTTGGAGCAGATTCAGCAAGTTTTAGTAGGAGCAATAAAAATTCATCTTATCTCTTTATCCATGACTCCTCTTGTTCAGCCACTTGAAGAAGAATATGATCAGAATTTTGCAGCCACCACACATGCACAACTCATCCACATTTAAGGTAAGTGAAGGTATGTTGTTTTCTAATTTTTAGTCATGTAATTCATTAGAATGTTAAAATTGTAACTTTGGAAAAATTCCTCACTCCCTTTTCCACATTGTCATATCTTTAGTTGGGGGGGGAAGGGACATCATTTCATATCCACATGTCATACACTATCACATATTTTCATTTCATTTCCACCCACATATACTTCCCAACCAACTATTGTTGCAACATGATCCAAAAGATTATGTCTTGCAAATGATCAATTCATTGATGAAGTAATTGATTCTAAATGTTTTCATGAAATTTGATGCAACAAAGAAAATAAAGCATTGTTACACAAGAACCATTGCTCAAAAAAAAAAAATTTGGTTGTCACACAAGAACCAACCATTAAAAAAATGTTGCAATCAAATGTATTATACTTTGCCAAAAAGAAAATATCAAGAAGCAAAGTTTGGAACGAATCTATATGAGTCAAAACTCATAAAAGATCAACTTATGGAAAAATTAATCATTGCAATAGTTGCATGAGGACATGCAACAACTTCAGTTGGGGGGTATGTTGAGTCTCAAAAGTGTTTTCCATATTCATACATATTTCCATTATGTCATAACCATTTAGCTCTTATTTGATAGCCATCTGACCTAAAACCCTACATCAAGTAACTATTTTCATAAATATATGGGTTAGGATCATTGTTTTCCAAAGTTATTTATTTTATGTATTTAAAGTGAATTTATGATTATAAACTAGAAAATTAACATAGTTTCATATATCTATATATGTGTTATGACTTTTGTGACATGTGTAGGTCAAAAGGAGACTTCTAGAAGACCCTTATGTGGCACTCTAAGGCCAAATTCGAATTTGGTTGGAGAAGATCATAGGATCAAGAGGATATGTGTCTCATTTCCTTATTGTATTGAAACTCTAAGAGGATATGTATCTCATTTCTTAGTTGTGTTGAAACTCTAGAAATACATGTGTCTTATCATTTCCTATTTTGATTTTAACTCTAGAGATGGAGGGAGAGATTCATGGACTCCCATTAATGAGATAACTCCTCATATTTTGTATAAATAGGAGAAGCTTTCTCCTATCATGGGTAGTGAAAAAATAGTGAAAAATAGGAGAAGGAGAATAGAGAGTGTTTTGTAAAAAAACTTAAGATGGAATGGGATGTAGATTTGTGAGTTTTTCAATAAAGAAGTTCCTTGATGGTGTTTTAATTACAATTTTAAGGAGCTGAAGAAGGATTACACCAAATCGGTAGCAGAGGGCCCCTATTATTCAAGGAGGTTTTACATGTTTTCTAGATAAGTTGTTTTCAATTCTGTTTTGTCATATTTCCTTACTTAGATTGCTTTCTGAAATCATAGATTTTAGCATTATTTTTCATGTCATTTTCTTAGATAAAGGATCCTCATGATATTGCAGTTAGTCTCTTTCTCAAGCTCTTCCAATACATCTCTATTAAATGAATGAGATTCAATTGTGATATTTTGAGTTATTAGCATTTCATTTTCTGTTATTTAGTTTTTAGTGTTTACATTATATTTCTTTAGGCAGAGTCAGTAAGAGGGCCAGAAGCTTTTGGTTTCATCCTTTCTAGTAAAGGTGAAATAACCAGTAAAAGCCCCTACTGTCAATCTCTGTATAAGAAATATTTTGTTCACACAATTTTAGATCAGATTCCTCATTAAATTAGTCTCTTTCACAAGCTTTTCCAATAAACCTTTAATTCACGAATGGGACTAAGTTGTAGTATTGTGAGTTATTGATTGTTTTGCTTCATAGAAGATCCTTATCACATTATGATTAATCTCTTTCAAAAATCTCTTCCAATAAACCTTTAACTCATGAATGAGATTTAGTTGTAATGTTATAATTTGTTTCAGCATTTCATAGGATATCCTTACTACATTATAGTAATCTTTTTCTCAAGTTCTTCCAACAAATCTTTATCGAATGAATGAGATTTCACTATAATGTTTTAAGTTAGTGTTCTGTTTTGCAATTAGATTAAAAGATCCTCATTATCTTACAACCATTATTTTTCTTAAAATCTCTTCCAACATATCAATATTAGATGAAAGAGATTTGGTTGTATCATGTTGAGTTAATTAGCATTTTCTGTTTTGCAATTAGAGTAAAAGATCTTCATTATCTTACAATCATTCTTTTTCTTAAAATGTTCTTCCAACATATCAATATTAGATGAAAGAGATTTGGTTGTATTATGTTGAGTTACATTTCATGTTCATTTGCAAGCTAGGATATCCATGGATTAGAATGTTATGTTTTTCACCATTTTCCTAATTAGGGATAGAATTTACAATTACACTCTGTTTTGAGTCTAAGGTTTCCTTTTCTTTTCTTTTTGACATAGATTTAATTTCATCTTTTGAACATAAGTACTAAAAAGACAAAACTCCCAAAAACATCAATAAAATATATACAACGAAGTAAGGAAGAGGTCACTTAAGCACATATAGTGCACCACACTTCATCACTTTACTAGCCCTGGTTGATAATTTATGTTAGCAATTTAGGACACTAAATTGACTACACATATTTTCCGAATATTTTATGTGTTGCATTGCTCTATAATATATAGTTTTCTAACAATTCGTTCCAAACAGAGTGCAACATCTTTGAGGCTTACATGATATCCTTCGACCATTGCAGGAAACAACATCAAACATCAATGTGTCAATAGATTCCTGTCCAAAAATGAGGATGCATTCGTTAGAAAATAACACTTTAATGATCGAATTCATTAATGAAATAATGAAACAATAAAAGTGTATAGAATACTACTAAATTCCATACTACACTAGTTAACATAGATTAATCACACAAAAGAATTTAGAAAATAGTACAAAAACTAAGAAGTGAGGCAAGGAAAATATGAAAAATATGAGGCCCAACATCACCCCCCAACCGATCTTTTTACATGACATCGTACTAATAAATTATTAACATGTAGGACAATCAAGGAGTAAGCTTCATAAGCTTCTTCTCCTCTATTCCTGAACCCATTTTTTTTGGAGCTCTTCAAAAGCCACTAACTTACTTGCTTCTGATAAGTTATAATAAAATTTATAAAATGATTGGGGACACCAAATCATGGGGCATAGATACCTACATCCTATCCATTGGCTACCTCTTTCCAACAGGAATTGAACATAGTCTTATATTCTAGACATGGCATACCTAAGGTTTTGATAACCAAAAGGTTATATGTTCTTTACTTCATTAGGTGATTCCTGTCATATTTTTTTAGCTCCACAAACAACCTCATCTCTGATGTCTTCCAAATATTCCATTCCTGAGTGCAAGACATCATATTGGGTTTGTAAATATTCAAGAGAAACACCAGGTTTATCTATGAAAATGGAATGATGAATATGTGTGCAGAAGGGGTTATTAGCTTCCCGTATAAGCCAAAGATCAAGGCCATGTTCTCTTCTCTGGAAGGTATGATAAGCCTTTAACAACTTAACTAGGTTCTTGGAAAATGATATAAAAGCCTAAATTTGAATATCTCTGATGCAAGGGACAAGATTTTCTTCTACCTTCTCTTCTAAAAGAAGTTGTTGGGGTTCCAATGTTTTGGCCAAATTGGCAAGACCAAAAGATGAGACAACATCAAACCACTTTCAGACCTCAGGATCTAGCCCTCCTTGGTCTAGAGAGGGATCTCTCTATGATTGTTAAAGGTAATGTCTTTAAAGGTCGAAGGTTTAAGATATTAGGCTAGTTATAAGGCTCAGAGTTTGTTTGTTTGATTGTTTGTTTGGTTGCTGGTTATCAGGAAAGAAGGGTTCAAAATAAGACAAGGCTGAGCAAAGAGGATTTAGGCAGAGGTGAAGTATTCCAGGGAGAATTCAAGACCATTGGGCATTGGAGTTAGGAAAGGGTTTACTTGCTATTCAATGTGCAGGCTTTCAGTTGGGCTAGTCATCTAAAACATAGGATCTTAAAGATGATAGTGTGGTATGGAATGGTAAGGGAGGAGGAAACAATACAGATTTAGAACACAAAGTTAAAGACCTAAGATCAGAGAGAGACTTTGAACTCTCAATGCTTCGGCCTCCAGCTTGAGGGATCTTAGAAAGGTTCAATCGATTGAAAAGGATCCTAGTGAGATAGAAACAGGGTTCTAGACCTCCTAGTGTTCCCAATTCTTTCAATTAAATCCTAACAAGAACATCTAAGAACAGATTCATTTAACTCATACATCAGCTAGCAGGCAATAACATCCACTACACTGGTTAAATAAACTGAAATCAACTCTTATATAACACATTTAGTAGAAAACATTAAAGGCAAGGAGAGCAGAAACATAGGGTACCTAACAAGGGTAAATCCTATTCCAGATTTTTGATGTGAGCCAGTAGAAATGAAATGAAACAGAATGTAAGTTAAACACAAATATAGAGATAGAAAAACATCACCGCTGCTCTAGATCAGGACCAAATAAATGTGCTTGTCATATTAAAAAGCAACACCAGTCAAGTACAACATTTCCAATAGCTGGATACTCAGTTAGAAAACATCTTCCTCAGCCTATCTTACAACTTTACATAGAGACTATGTCTCAAAAGAAACGGCTTGCAATTCTCTGATAACTGATCAACAACCTTTACAATGAGCTTCTCCATGAATTTTATAGCTGAAGAGAGTAGAGGAGGTAGGTGGAAAAATAAATGTATCATTTAAAACTCAGAAAATAAAGAGGGCCGAAGCCCGTTCTGTTTTAAATTCCGAGCATTTATCTCTGGTACTCTTTGTAGGGAAGAGTGATCTTCGTCAGGCTGCATTTTACTCCAGGTATGTCTCAGCCGTACTTTGCTGCAGCACTCTGTGGTACTTCTGGTGAATTTAAACAACAACGTAGAATCATGATGCTAGGATCTACCATACTGTGAAACAAATGCTTCTGATAGCATAGGACTGTCGTCAGGGGGGGAAACTTTACTTGGACACAATGTAGACTGAAACATTAATGTGTACCGTGTCCTTGCTCAGGAGGAAACATTCTGCTGATTTAAACGTCCTGATGATATCGTCTTCTGTGCATTGGACCTTCCGAGCGATCCACGGGGTCTTCGATTCTGGTACCCTGCCTTTAAATACATGGATTAAGGCTTAATATCTTCCATGATGTGCATAAGAACTCCCTAACTCTATATTGATACTCTTTGCCGCTTCAAACTGTCTCTGTCAGTGAAAAACCGAGCTTTAATGGCGCTGGAGAGCCTTTTCAGAGTTTGAACTCTGTCCTTTGATGAAATTTATGTTGCAAACGCCTTTCCGGACATCTTCCTGTAATACTAGGCTCTGGAATTCAGCTTCTTCTGTGAACTGTGCCATTACAACAACGCATACGAGTCATGGCATTTTCTGCCTGCCCGTAACCCTGCAAAACACGAAAACTCGTTAGGAAAACCATGCGTGGGGAGGACGGATGCAGCAGGGGCGATGATAATGATCGTGTAGACCGGTGAGATGGCAGAATAGTGCAGGGTGATGGTGGAAAATACAGCGTAACAGTGGAAGAAGGTCATGGTGAAAGCTAGCAGACTGTGGCGAAAAATTTAAATGCAAACCTTTGAAAAATGACCTCTGAATGAAATATGAATGAAATATAAGGAGGGCGGAGGAAAACGTGATAAAAACACATGGAGAGGTGACGTGGTGGGAACCAGTCGATGGTGGGGCTGGGGTACGATTTCCTTGGGTTAACTTCCGCGCATCTTCGGGGGACGATCACCGTTGGATGGGAAGCTCTGGATCGGACGGTGCACGTGCATATCGCGTCGGGTTTTCTGCCAAACGATAACGCGCGATGGAGGGCTGTATTCAAACAGTGCACGGAGCCACGTGTCGGGTGGTGAGTGGAATCGTTGTGGAATGGAAAATATCGCTAGCCCTCAGAAAGTAGTGTGATAGATACAGGTGGTTTTTGAACAAGCACGTTGGCGTGGGGACCACCGAGGCAGGCGGACTCCAGACCGTCGGATCTGCGGGTAAATGAATGGTTATGATGCGACGAACCGGTGGTGAAAGGGTAGGGTAATGGACGCTATGGAGCTCATGATGACCGTCTGATCGGTGCAGATCGACAGCTCACGATGCTCTCGATACATATTTGAGATAAGCACTTTTCGAGCTGGCGGGTGGTTCTAGCACCTAGATCACATGGGGGGAGACGGTTTTAGGGGCCAGCCGAAGGGGGCTAAGACTTCATAAGGTGGAAAATGGATTTTGGCCCATTTTAATGAAATTTGAGGGCAGAATTAGGTAACGATAGAGGGAAAAAGGGGAAATTATGCCAAACAAGGGGTGTGTGCAGGATGTAAAGGGGATTTTGGGAGGATTTAGGGGATCAGAGGGGAACTTAACAAGGGGAAAACAAAGGTTAAAATGGGGCATTCTGCAGGGGTACAAGGGGCAAAAGTAGGCCTTTTGGAGCACAATTTTTTTTTGCAATCAGTGAGACCTTATAATTTGAGTCAACAGAGGGAATTTATCAAAGGCAAAGGTACATGAGACTTCAAGGATGATGTGTTTTCAGAGGAAATTCAGTCCTTGAAGGCTCAGAAACACTTTAGCCCCCTGTTTGCTTGTCAAAAATTTATAGGGGGGCTAACAGTGGCTCCACATGGGGATGGCTTCTTCTTGAAGGAGTCAAGAATTCAGAAAATGATCTTTGGTGTAGGCCAGATGCCTGCGGCTTGAGCCACCTTTCTTCTTTGATTTTCAGCTGCCACAATTGTGAAGACCTCAATTAGCTGAAAATATCTCCCAAACAATCTACCTACCCATCGTACAATCCTAGCATTTTTTCTTCTAGGGTGCATTTGAACTAGTAGACCCTTTACATCATTTTTATTTTTTACAAACAAGAAAATAAACCTATTCCATTTCTACCCTTATTACTCCATGAGACTAGATTAAACTGTTGGTCTCACATGTTTCTCTACCTATTCTAACATCTGTTGGGATTAAACTATCCAACAGATTTCCTCTCTACATTCTACAACAGAAATTTAAAAACAGTCAAACTAGGATTAGAAAGTCTAGTTTGTTGTGGATCAAAGGCATAAAGACAATTGCACATGGACGGAAACTTGTAGAAAAATTGCGAACGAAATTTTGAAGGTTTGAAATCTGAAATTTTGAAGCATCCTTCTTTCTTTTGTGACTCAAGTTTTTAGCTTGTTAGAGTCACTTGCTCTTCTTCATTTCAGCTCCGGCTTTGGGCTTGTTAGAGCTGATTCTTCTTTCTTCTTGGCTGATCCAGGTTTTGGGCATGTTTGAACTAGCTATCTTTACTTCCTTTGGCTCAGGTTTTGATCATATTAGAGCTAATATTTTGCACTTCAGAGGTTCATGTTTTGAGCATGTTTGAACCTCTCCTTTCTCTCTATTTTTTGAAACATTTTTTTTTTTTTTTTGAAAACAAAACACTGCAATGGTATGTACAATGGAAATGTAAACTGGAAATTGGAAATCAGCAGTAATAGTGCTTAAGCATACAGCCATTGACAAGACCCCCAAACAACTCTGTACCATCTGGTTCTTGTAGAAAAAATGCATTTGGACCCACAGTGGCCTGGATGATGTAGGGACCTTGCCACAAACTGTCAAAATTGCTATGCTTTCCTTTGTCCTCTCTCCTTGAGTCCCACTTTAGAACTTTATCCCCAATTTTGAAATCAGAGGCCTTAGTTCTTTTGTCAAACAACCTTTTTATATTTTCCTGAACTTTGATTTCTCTGTTACAGACCTCTTCTCTTGTTTGCTGGAAATGGATCGTTTGGTTTATCCTTCTCACCATATTGTCTTCTTCTGTCTGAATCTCTTGGACCAGCTTGATCACTGGTACCCCAAGGCTGGTAGGAAACACTGCTTCTATTCCATAGACAAGCTGATATGGTGACATGCCAATGGATTTCTTTATTGTAAGCCTGTCAGCCCACAGGGCATGCACTAACTTGTTATGCCATGAATTTTTGTTCTCTTCCAGCAGATTTTTGATGATGGTCACTAGGCTCTTGTTTGATGATTCAGCTAAGCCATTACCTTGTGGGTAATAGGAAGTTGAATGACCGAGTGCTATTTGATACCTGTGACAAAAATCAACCATTTTATTGGATCCAAAAGCAGCAGCATTATCAGTGATTATTTTCCTTGGGCAGCCAAAACGAGAGAGGATATGACCTTCTAGGAACCTAATGATGACTGAATCTGTGGCATTCCTAGTAGGTACGACCTCTATCCATTTAGTGAAGTAGTTTGTGGTTGTTAAGATCCATTTGTGTTGTGCAGAAGAAGTAGGGTGAATTTCTCCTATGAAAGCTAGGCCCCATTGCATGAAGGGACCCTTAACAATGATGGGTTGTAGAGGTAAGGAGAGGAGCTTTCTTTTTCCTTCAAAAATTTGGCATTTGTGACAGGAAATTATCATCTTATGGATATCATTGAAAAGTGGGGCCAATAGTAGCCAGCTCTGAGTATTTTTTTTGCAGTGGCTTTCCAGTTCAGGTGGCCTCCACACTCTCCTGCATGAAATTATTGTTTAATCCTTTCTGCTTCATACTCAAGCAAACATTTGAGCAATAGGCCGTTTGTACTCTTCCAGTATAAACATTTATTCAGAATACAATAGCTTTTGGCTTTTAGATTTAAGAATCTGGCCTTAGTCTTTGATATTTTAGGAGGGGCATTGAGGTGTGTAAGCACGTACATAATGTCAGAATACCAGGGAGAGCTCTGAAAATTCTCCTCAACAGTGGGATCAGGCAATCCCTGCTGCTCGTCTAAGGTATCTACCATGTTAATGTCAAGGGCTTGTAGATTTGATTCAGCCATTAGTTGAGCTAAGCCCTGACCTTTAATCAGTTTCGTGGGTTTAATCTCAAGGTCGTACTCTAAGATCACAACAATCCATTTTCCTCTCTTCCCATCTGGGTCTTGGAACAAGATGTCTTTAACCACTATACTAGGCACGTAGGCTATGGTGTGGGAATGTAGAATGTACACCCTAAAGTATTTCAAGGCCTTAAACAAAGCATAGGCCCGTTTTTCCATTATGTTGTATTTCAAGGGTGCATCCCTGAGTGCTTTGCTAAAGAAAGAAATGAGCTGTTCCATTCCCTTTGGATTTTTCTGCAGTAGAACTGCAGCCACTATATGCTCGAAGGCAAATGAAAAAATCAAGAAATCCTTTGAGAAATCTGGGCTGATTAGGACAGGAGCCTGGGTGAGTGCAAATTTAACTGATTCAAAAGATTTCTTGGCCTCAACAGTCCATTTAACTCCTACACCTTTCTTCAACATGTTTTTAATATTCCGGAGGTGCTCTTCTAAGTTGGGAATAAACCTCCTGAGGAAGTTGATCTTCCGAATGAAGGATTGTAACTCTTTGATATTCCTCAGGTTTGTGATTTGTAGTATTCCCTCAACTCTTTGTGGATCTATCCTAATCCCTTTCTTCGATATTATGTGGCCAAGAAGCTTACCTTCTTGCGGCCCAAATACAATCTTTTTAGGATTCAATGACATACCGAACCTTCTACATTTTTCAAAGACCTTTCTCAGATGTTTTAGGTGTTATTCTTCAGTCTTGGAGTAGACTATTATATCATCCAGATAGATGACAATGAAGTGCCCTATCTCATCAGAAAAATATATATCCATCACTCATTGGAAGGTTGCACCAGTGTTCATCAGTCCAAAGGGAATTTTAACATACATAAAGGTGCCCCATGGAGTGGTAAAGGTTGTCTTGAGTTGGTCTTATGGGATTACTAAGACTTGGTTGTAACCTGAAAAACCATCTAGTAGAGATATCCTTTTTGAGCCTGCTACCCTCTGAAGAATGGGTTCCATTTTTGGCAAAGGGTAATTGTCTTTGAGTGAGGCTCTATTAAGATTCCTGAAATCTATGCACAATCTGATCTCACCCGTTTTCTTTCTCACTGCTACAAGGTTTGAGGCCCAATCAGAAAACCTCATAGACACAATTATACCTGCCTCATACATCTTCTTAATCTCTTTTTTCTACTGCAGGCAACTGTTTTGGGTTTATTCTGCGAAGCTTTTGTCTGAAGGGCTTCTGATTTTCTTTCAAGGGTATTTTATGCTATATGATGTTCGTGTCATAGGCCTTTAAGTCCTCATAGCTCCAAGAAAACACATCAATGAATTCCTTGAATAGGTCAATGTATTTCTTTTTCATGTTTGCAGGTAGGGACTTAGCCAATTTGATCACCTTGGGTTTATCTTCAGTGCCCATGTTGCATTCCTTCATCTTAGAATCTGAGTGTTCTATTGTGGGATTTTTTGCTACATCATCAAAGTCAAAAAGGTCCTCTAAAGGTGCCAGGCCTTGAGGTATGTTCTTATCTTTGGCATGCAGCACCTCTACTTCCTCACTGTCTGCGTTTTTGCATTTTTCGTTTGGATTTCCAATCTGTTCGTTTAAATTGTTTATTTCTATATTACAGGGTGGTTCTTCCTCATCTGAGGACTCTTTACCTAGGCAGCTATTATCGGATTTAGGGTCTAAATCAGAAAATTCAAACTCGTTTCTGCCTACCAGGAAATCTTCAATCTGTTTATCGCCCTCAAAGACCTGCCAATATTTTTCATTGTCTGGCATTGCAGGTCTGAATTTGGTCTGAATGATGATTTTTTGGTCACTAGGAGGTTTATGATACGAACTAGCCATGCAGGCCAGTCCATTTGCAATTTCGTTCTGACCTCTAGGGACAAACACCAGATCGTATTCTACAAAGGTTTTCAATAGATCCATAGCATCGTTCCTGTAGGCTCTCAGCCTGGGATTTTTTGCTGTGTATTCACCATTCACCTGTTTAATGATCAGCTCAGAGTCCCCACGCATAGTTATCCTATAGGCTCCTAATTTTCTCAACAGGTTTAAGCCTAGGATAAGTGCCTCATACTCTACGATATTATTTGTACATTTGAAGTGCAGGTTGCGGCATGGCTCTCTGCATAGTCACTCTCTGTGTTGTGTATCCACACTCCTGCTCCTGCAGTTCTCTTGGTGCATGACCCGTCGAAATTCATTTCCCATAAAGGTTCGTTCTCTGGTTTACCATTGTTTCGTTCTTGACGTGGTGTAGGAACTCATGAAGGGTGACTAATCAACCAACTGCACTCTATTTCTGGTTCACCCTGAGTTTTTGTTTCAGTGCACTGTTCATAGTTCTTTATATCATTCTCCTCCGAGTCTAGAGTAGCCATTATGTTAAAGTCCATGGGCTCTATTTCCTTGTTTGTATCTCTGTTTTTGGACTCTGACCCTTCTGAGGATTCATCATTACAAAGGATAAAGGAGTCAAGGTTTGTATGTACAGAGTATAAAGGTGAATTTTCAGGCTTTTCGGGGCTACTAACCAGGAATTTCATTTGTGCCTCTCTGTACAGTCTTCTAAGTTGGCCAAATATTGGGATTGTGGCATAGGCCCCATCCATCTGCATTGTACCTTGCAGCTTGGATCCCCATGATCTTGACAGCAACATGCCATACTTGGGTGGCACATCTGCCACAACAACATCCATGACCATACATTTGGCTGGAATCTGGTTAAGGCTCACACATAAATCTTTGATCAGGCCAAGACACTTTACTCTGCTAGAGTCAAATGAATATAGGTCTTTATAGGGGCGGGTTATCTCTAGGCCCAATATTTCCATCACTACTTTAGGCATCAGGTTGTGTGATGCCCCAGAATCATGCATTGCATTATGGAGGATCTTATCATGGATATTAAGACTGATATAAAAAGGGGGCACTACCCCTTCCTGAAACTTTCCTTCTATCTTTGGACCAAACAGAAGGGCAGGTTGATCATCACTCAGATTTACAGTGTCACTATTCTCACCTAAATTTAATGCTTTCAAAATTTGGCCTTTATATACATCCTGAGTGGCCAGCTCAGAGAGTGGTACAGAGATTTTAATTTTTGCAATCTCACTTTCCAGATTGAAAGTGGATTGACTCTTTGGAATGCTCGACTCGATTTTGTTAGCCAATGCCTTGGTGGCTGAATCAATATGGTGATTCTCGTTATATACAGTGTTGATGACAGTTTTATCAGGAGCACTAGTTGTAGTGTTAGTGCTGCTAGTTGGTTTACCTTGTTTATCAGTGTTTTGGTTGTCTTTTTCTTTGTTCTTTCCAGAACTCTCAGCTGCTGATTTGTTACTTTCAATGGTCACTTTAGAAGTTTTCTCAAGCCTTTTCTTGATGGTAACCTCAGAAGCTTTTGGTTTGGAAGTTTCTTAGCTCTTTTTGCTTCTAAGTTCATATTGTTCTCTGACCTGCATCATAGAATTTTCAAACCCTAACCTGTAATCCTTAGATTTTGACCATTCTTCATCCCAATATGGAGGCGAGGGCTGATATTTTTCTGTGGAACAGTTGTGGATTGAGTTTTATACTTCAAACATTTTATTATGTTCCCTTCAGACTCTTCTATGATTCCCTCATCTTCATCAAGGAAGTTCTCTTGGAATGGGGGAATAACTTGCTGATCTGATTCTCTTTGTCTGTTGGGAGTGGCATTGTTTCTTCTAAAGTTTTGGTTCTGGTTATGGTTTTGATTTCTATTTTGGTTACTAACTATGAAAACCATTTTTTCCATCATTTTTTGTAGCTTTTCCATGTTTTTGGATATGCGATCATAATTTGGGTCAGATGTGGAAGCTACATTGTCATCTCTGTATGTTACCCTTTTCTCAGCTCTCAATCTTGCCTTTTTCTCAATCAGATTTTCCTCTACACTCACTGCTCCCTTTTGCATGTCTTCCAATGTGTTGTAATCCCTCTCCCTAAGCTGGTAGGCCATGTCAGCATCTAGACCTTCAGGGTATTTCACTAGTACCATACCTAGGGGAGGTTTCATGTGTGGTGGAAGAGCATTATAAACGTTGTTAAACCTTGTAGAGTAGTCCTAGACACTCTCTCCTACGATTATTTTCAGGTTCTTGTATTCTGCTAGGATTTGGAGAGGGTTGGCCTTAACTTCCCATTTGTTTATGAAGGTCTGATATAAAGTAGGAAGATCTTGGATACTATTAGAAGGTACGCTCTTGAACCATATCTTCACATCACCTCCTAAGCTTTGGGCAAAGATTCTCATTTTGACTGTATCATCATCTATTTCCATGTAGTCAAATGAATCCTCCATCCTATCTACATGGTGCTGAGTTGTGGTGGACTCTGTTAGGAATATGTAATCAGCAAGATTGGCAAAGTCCGATCATAGAAACAACATCGTTTCAACCAACTTTGGGATTCTAGGATCTAGCGCTCCTGAATCCGGAGAGGGATCTCTCCAATAAATGCAAAGATGGATTTGTCTTTGAAATTTGGGCTAATGATATTAGGCTAGTTATGAAGGCCAAGGGTTTGTTTGTTTTTTGGATGGTTGAGCATGAATACTGTTTGAGGTGGAAAGTCCTAAGTGCAAAGAGTTTCAAAGGTGAGAAGTTGCAAGTGAATATAACAGCTAGGCTAAAAAGATAGATATAACGCTGGTTTTTAGTCCATTGGGCTATGGAGTCATAACAAGGCTTTAATTGAGCAACAACATCAAAGTGATCCAAGGGGCAAGTCATCTACATCACAAGATTATTGAGATTTAAATGATGGAATGGGAACAATAAAGTGTTGGAGAGGTGGAAACTGATAATAATTTCACAAAGGATTTATAGTCAGTCCAAACAAGAAAAAGCCTCTTAAGTAACTGTTAAAACCAATCAAGTGCAGGGCTAACCATTGACTTCTTGGGCAAGTTTGCATTAAAGCAGCTTAATTGACAAACAATCTAGTAATCCACATAATTACCTTCAGAAAGTATGAAAACACATAAGGGAAACAAAGTGTAACCTAAGATTAGATAAAGTACTTTTAAACCTAGTCTGCTTTCAGTCAACACCAAGGGAAACTTTCAGAATCTGCCTTTGGAGAATAGAAGCTAGAAACAGGGCAAACCATCACTTTTCTAGTCTAACTTTAATAAGAAAATAAGGAAAATAAATTTCAAGAACAATGTTTAAAGAAAATAGTAGGACGAGGGAACTCCAGCATTCCTAACTGCTTAAACCGTATTGAATCATTCTTAAATAAACAATTTGGAGGAAAACATTTAGATAAAGATTTCAGTCAGAGAAGGTTACTGATGTATAGCAGGTCCTAACTCTATAAATGTTTTTCTTTATCATAGAATAGTGAACAATATGACATACATAGAAGGAAAACAATAACAAAGAAAGGGGCACTTCACCAGTGATATAGACAAGGATCCCAAGAAACAACTTGTTTATTGATGTCAAACCAGTTACAGTACTCAGGTCCAATGTTTCAGTTCAGCAATCATCTTCACTATCCAGCCTAAAAAAACTAACACAAACAGAGCTCCAAGGGCAAGTGAACACTATTTACAGTCAGAAGTTTAAGCTCAGATGTATTTCAAAGTTCTGCAACCAACAATTTCTTATCTTCTACAGAGGTATTTATAGAAGGATGAGGAGGTGAGATCTGATAAAATATCTATTAAGGTAATTAATACAGATTCGAGACTTCTTGGCCTTTTGAGGGGTTTGATGAAGAAGTTTACAGGTGGTTCACTGTATTAACTGTTTTACAATTAATATCAAAGCTCGGTGGGAGCTTTATTTGATTTCAAGGCTCTGCGTAATGTTTGGAGTAACTTTGCAAATATTTCTGCATTTATTTCCTTGCAGAAGTAAATCTCTAGCTGCTCTGGAGGCGAATATCTGATTTTCTACAATAAGTTTGGCCTCTGTTTTGAATGCTTTAAGGCACAGGTAGCATTTATGGTAGCTGAGGAATCAATTCGCCTCAAATGTGGCGGTGGAGGCCTTTCTGCCTATTAAAAACTTATGGTTTTCTTTTAATTGTGTTTTAATTATGGGAATTAGGCTTTTGATAATCATTCTTAGCCGTAATTCCCATATCTGTCTCCAATCTTCTGCTCTGTTGTGCTTTGTTCTTCAACACTGATACTCTTTTGAATGTGATTTAAACCACAATGTCTTGTCGATGTGCAGGCTGCACAGGTCTTTTAAAGGCATCAATGCCCATGAAGCATTGATAAAACATCGAATCAGAACCTTGTGAATAGTCTCCATTGATAATTCAAAGGCACGGGAAACGTCTTTCCCGGCCTTCGGCGTTCCTTTTGAACAAATGGAAAAACCATTAATCCCCGCAAAAATACACAAAATATTAGAAAATCCTACGTTTTAAGGTTTAACTACTTTCAAAAGGTGGGGAAGGAGCGTAGCCGTTGGATGAAAGCATCCAACGGTGGAGATTTATTAAGAGGAGGTTAAAGAAGAGCGGGGAAAATGAACAAGTCGGAGCGATTTTAGACCGTCCGATCTGGACACATGGACGGTTCGGATCCAATCGGAGGATCGCCATCGGTGGGAGGAGAAAAGGGGTGCGATGAAAATCTCTGATGCAATTGCGTGATCGGGAGGGCAGAGGCGATTAAGCGATGGGCGTTGATCTGAGGATCAGATCAATGGCGGGGAGAAAATCGGAGGGATGACCGATCGGGAGGACAATCAAATACATGTGATTGAAACTTGCGATGCGATGTTGCACGGGCCATTGGATCGGTCTTAGATCAACGACGGGGATTCGTTTTGAAATGAACCGGCAGAAAAAACCCTTATAATATATGAAAACTCAAAAATTTGAAATAAAACAAAGGTTTTATGCTTCGGGGGGCGGGATATATGTATAAGGTGGATAGGCGCCCGACTATGGGGCCTTTAGACTTTATGAAATGTAATATGCCCGAGGCATATATAAAACAAAGGGCTAATCGCAATTGGAGCCATCGGGCCCAGTCTTTCAATCAACCCATTGAAATTTCCCGATGTGATAAGCGCCTTGGGACTTTAACTCTCGGTCCCGGGCACAAGCTATATGAAGTAAAAAGGCGGGTGACAGAGTTTATATATATAAGACCCAATCGCATCGGAAATTTTTTATGCGGGTCTTTTTAATCAACCCATTTGAAATTCCCTGATGCGATTGCGCGATCGGGTCTTTTTGCTCTAACCATTTCATATTAACACGTGACTTTAGTTTTTTAGATCAAACTTTGGATAAATGGGTTTTTGTATTTTACAAAGGGAAAAAAGGGATCGAGAAGGTTTATTCAAAGGTTTCTAGGTGCCGAAAGCGGGCCCACGAGATACATATATATAAAAAAATAATATGATCGAGATTCTTTAAAATACAAAGGCTTAATCGCATCGAGGTTTTTCAATACAAAGCCAATCACATCGGAACTTCAGAATCATGGCAAAGACTTACGCATTTGAATCTTTCCGATGCGATAAGCACCGAACAGGATTAGCGCTTGGTTCCAACGTGTGGGCATGTGGGGAAAGTGGTTTTGAAACTCAGCCCAAGGGGCTCAAGCCCTTATGCAAAAACATGTATTTTTCATGAAAATTTTCAAGGTTTTCAATGGAATTGGGGGTTTCGGTAAGGTTAAAGAGTGAGTCTTTAACTTTGTAAGAGTGATTTTCATGAAGGGAAGAAAATAAATCATGAAAATAAGGGAGTTTTTATGGAGAAGAAGGGGAGCAAATGAAGGTTATTTTTAAGTGGAAGAAGGGAAAAAATGATGGTTTTTCAGCAGTCTTTTCTCATGAAATTAGCAGAATTTCTGAGTATAAAATGGGAACTGCAATGAAGATTTTGGACAGAGGCATGAGGCCTTCAAGAGTCTTCAAGATCCAACAATTTTTAGCAATGAAATTTGTTCCTTGAAGGCTCAAAAAAGTCTTAGCCACCTTTTGATATAACAAATTTTATAGGTGGCTAACAATGGCTCCACTTGGGGATAGTGCCTTCTTGAAGACATCAAGAACTTCAGACCTGCATTCTCTGGGAGGCTGACTTGTGCCACATCCATTTATGTTCTCTGGGAGGCTGATCAGTTGCCTCATCCATTGGGCTGCCTTTCTTTCTATGGATGATGTGTTCTGAAAACATATTAACAGCCATAAAAACAATGGATCTTCATCAATACAAACTTTCTACCTACCCAATCCTACTGATCTAACATTTTTTCTTCATTAGAGTGCACTTGGATTGGCAAACTCTTTTCACAACTTTTTATTCTTTTGAAAGCAGGAAATATAATCTATTTCTATTCCTTATTTCTCCCTGAACTCAGATTAAACAGTTGAGTTCAGATGATTCTCTACCTAATCTACCATCTGTTGGGATTAAACTGTCCAACATATTTTTATTCTCTAAATTCTAAAACATAAATTTAAAAACAGTCAAGTCAAGATTAAGCTGTTTGACTGGCTGTGATCTATGGCATAAAAACATGCTGCACATAGACATTTATTTTGCAGAAAATTTAAAACAAAAATGGAAGGCTTAAGATCTGAAAGTTTCTTATCATGGCCTTCTCTTTTTACAACTCTGTTTTGACTCTTATGTGAGTTGTTTCTTCCTTGCTCTCTACTTCAGATTTTGAGCTAATTATAACCAAATTTACATATTTTTTACTCAAGATAATAAAACATATTTGAGCCATTTTCTCTTTGGAAACTTAGGTTCAGATTTTGATCATGTTTGAACCTCTATTTCTATCCTAAAACTATCTACTGATAAGCCAAGATTAGACAGTTTGGCAAATCAATTTCACTATCCTATCAGCAGAAAATTAAAAGCTAACTAGTCAAGTTTAGGCTGTTTGACTAACTAGAAGTGTGTTATTCAGGAGTGGCATTTAAGCTTGCACACTTTCAGATTTGTGTTTCTCTTTTTTGGTACGGGGCTATACCTTTCTTGTTTTTCACAATCTGCCCTCTTTTCTTTCTTTCTTTTGTTTTTTGTATTTTTATTTTTTCTAACTTTGAATGCAATTGGTGGATGAAATATTTATAATGAAAAAGATAAAAAAGGCTTCAAAACATAGCATTTTATTAAGAGAAGTAATGCTTAAGCATCCTGCCATTGACAGGACCCCCAAACAATTCTGATCCATTCAACTCCTGTAAGAAAAATGCATTGTTACCAGCAGCTGAATGAATAGAGTAAGGGCCAAGCCATAAGTTGTCAAATTTTCCATGCTTGCCCTTGTCTTCCCTTCTTGAATCCCATTTTAAAACTTTGTCCCCAATCTTGAAATTGTTGGCCTTTGTTCTTCTGTCAAATTTTTTTTTAATGATGTCCTGCTTCTGGAATGCTTTGTTATAAACTTCCTCTCTAGTTTGCTGAAGATGAATGGTCTGGTTTATTCTTCTGATCATGTCATTTTCTTCAGTTTGTAACTCCTGAATCAAATTCATTACTGGTACACCAAGGCTGTTTTGAAAATTTGCATTAGTACCATACACAAGTTGAAAAGGTGACATACCAATAGATTTCTTCAAAGTCAATTTGTCAGCCCAAAGTGCATGAACCAACTTTCTATGCCAAGACTTCTTGTTGTCCTCCAACAGTTTCTTGATAATTTTCACTAAGATTTTGTTTGAGGATTCTGCAAGTCCATTACCTTGAGGGTAATAGGCCATTGAATGCCCCAATGTTATGTGATATCTATGACAGAACTCAGCCATCTTCTTTGATCCAAATGTTGCTGCATTATCAGTGATGATCTTGGTAATGACAGCCAAATCTGGAGAGAATATTAGTCTCCATAAATTTTATGATAACTGAATCATTGGCCTACCTACAAGGTATGGCTTCTATCCACTTAGTGAAATAGTCTGTGGTAGTGATAATCCATCTATGCTGGGTAGAAGATGGTGGATGGATTTCTCCTATAAAGTCAAGTCCCCACTGTTAAAAAGGGGCTTCAATAGTGATTGGATGCAGAGGCAGGGGTAACAGTTTTCTTTTGTCTTCAAAAAGTTGACATTTATGATAGGCTATGATCATTTTGTGCATATCATGGAAAAGAGTAGGCCAATAGAAACCAGCCCTCAAAATTTTGTTGGCTATTGTCTTCCAGTACAAATGACCTCCACACTCTCCTTCATGAAACTGATATTTAACCTTCTTTGCATCAAACTCAGGCAAACATTTAAGCAATACACCACTTGCATTTTTCCAATAAAGACATCTATCTATAATGCAATAGTTTACAGCTTTTAACTTTAGGAACCTTGCCTTTGTTTTTGTCAAACCAGGAGGTGTATTTAAATTAAGCAAAACATAAATAATATCAGCATACCAAGGAGAATTCATAAAATGATCTTCAACTATAGGAGTTGAGAATTATTCTTGGTCATCCAAAGCATCAATCATATTAATATCAAGAACTTCAAAATTTGATTCAGCCATTAATCTAGCTAGACCTTGGCCTTTGATGAGTTTAGTGGGTTTTATCTCTAAGTCATATTCAAGAATAATAGAAATCCACTTACCTCTCTTACCATCTGGGTCTTGTGTTAGAATGTCTCTAACAACTGAGTTTGGGATGAAGGCAATGATGTGTGAGTGAAGGACGTACACTCTGAAGTCTTTCAAAGCTTTAACCAAAGAAAAAGCTTTCTTCTCCATAATGTTATACTTCAAAGGGACATCCATCAATGCCTTACTAAAGAATGCAATGGGCTTCTCTTGTCCTTGTGGATTTTTCTGCAAAAGGACATCAGCTATGGTATGTTCTAATGCAAATGAAAAAATATAAAAATCTTTTGAAAAATCAGGACTTATAAGAACCGGTGTTTTGGTTAACGCTTGTTTCACCAGTTCAAAGGACTTCTTTGCTTCCAAGGTCCATTTTACCCCTTGATCCTTTTTTAACATATTTGTGATATTTCTAAGGAGCTCAGCCAAGTTGGGGATGAACCTTCTCAAAAAGTTAATCTTCCCGATGAAATACTACAACTCTTTGATGTTTCGAGGATGAGAGATTTGCAATATGGCCTCAATCCTCTTTGGATCTATCTTTATACCCTCTTCCGAAATAATGTGCCCAAGAATTTTACCTTCTTGGAGACCGAATAGTGTCTTTTTAGGGTTTAAAGATATCCCAAACTTTCTGCACTTCTCGAAAACCTTTCTTAAATGTTCTAAGTGCTCTTCATCTGTTTTTGAAAACACAGTAACATCATCAAGATAGATAATGATGAAGAAGCCCAGTTCCTACGAGAATGCTATGTCCATGGCTCTTTGAAAAGTTTCTCCAGCATTCATTAGACCAAAATGCATCTTCACATACATGAATGTGCCCCATGGTGTAGTAAAGGTTGTCTTTAATTGATCAGCAGGGTGGACTAAAATCTGATTGTACCCTGAATAGCCATCAAGCAAAGAAATTCTTTTAGACCCTACCACCCTTTGTAAAATATGATCCATCTTGGGTAAAGGGTAGTTTTCCTTTAATGAAGCTTTGTTTAAGTCTCTAAAGTCTATACAAAGGCATTCTAGTTCTTCTAGATTGATTAGATACCCATTGAATATCTGGAACCCTATCTGACATCTTACATTTTCTTGAATATTGAACCAATAACAAGTAGAGGGAGTTTATTGTCTTTGTGATTTAAATTTGAATAGTTTTTTGAGTTTCTTTGAGGAATTTGTGTTTAACGTATTTTAGGTCATAAGATTAAGATCTTAGTAACTCCATGCAAAAACATCAGATAACTCTTTAAATAGCTCGATGTATTTAAGTTTAATGTGAGCTGGTAAAGTCTTGGACAGTTTAATCATTTTCGGCTTAAGTTCGCTGCCAATATTACACTCTTCCATTTCAGTCTCTACAGGTTCTAGTTTTGGTTTATTTGCCACATCGTTAAAATCGAACAACTCTTCTAAAGGGGCCAGAGCCTTAGGCAAACTTTCATCTTTAGAGTGCAGAGTTTCTAACTCCTCTGTTTCAAACTCTGCATTCATTTCCTGTTTCGCTTTTAAGTTTGCTAGATAACAGTTTTATATTAGCGAGTTCAAGAGATGGTTCTTCTTTATCAAGAAAATTTTCTTCCTTGCAGTCTGTTTCATAGTCTGATTTCGAACCGTTTAGTTTGAATTCATTTCTGAATTGCATGAAGTCTTCTATTTGTTTGTCATTTTCAAACACCTGCCAATACTTCTCATTATCAGGCACAGCTGGTCTAAATTTTATCTGAGTTGTGCAGTCTTTGGTGTTATATGGCGTTAAGCATGTTCTAGATACAAAGGCTAAATTGTGGGCCGCGATATTCCTTTTTCTTGGGACAAAAAACAGTTTGGATTCCTCGAATGTTTTCAAAAGGTCCATGACATCGTTTTGGTAGGCCCTGAGTCTGGGATGATTTGTGTTATACTCCCCATTGACCTGCCTAATAACTAACTCTGAATCCTCGTGAACTTTAATTCTTTTGGCTCCTATATTTTTCAACAAACGTGAGCCTAGGAGAAGGGATTCATATTCTGCTATGTTATTGGAACACTGAAAGTTTAATGTATAGGAAATACATTCGGTGTGGTTGTTTTCAGTGTTAGTAATCCAGACACCTGCGCCAACATTGTTCTTAGTGCAGGATCCATCAAAATACATAATCCACAAAGGACTGTTCTTAGTTTCATCCTGGTTACTATCCTCTTCAACTAACGTGCTCAAAGGTTGTTGTGGAAACTCAGCACTTAGTTGTATTTGTTTTTATTACCCAAGATTTGCGCTTATTTGAGGGTTGTTTTCTTTAGTGTCCAGGTTTAAAAGCAAAGGACGCAAGACCTGTAGTTCAAGACCTTTGTTTAGTTTGCTAATGTCTTCAAACTCAAAAAACTATTTTAACATTTGTGTTCCTATTCCTCCCTGTCGGTTGTTAACTCTGTCAAAGTTACTTGTTCATCTAGTGTTTCTTCATTAAAGAGGATAAATGAATCAAGGCCTATGTTTATAGAGTACAGGGGAGAGTTTTGTGGTTTTTCTTGACTTGTAACTGTGAATTTCATATGGGTCTCCCTGTAGAGTCTTCTATTTTGATTGAAAACAGGGATAGTCGCATAGGTCATGTCCATTTGCATAGTCCCTTGTAACTTAGCCCCCCAAGATCTTGATAATAACGTTCCATACTTGGGGGGAACCTCAGCCACAACAATATCCATGACTAAGCATTTGGCTAGAATTTGGGCTAAGTTAACAAAAAGGTCTTTGATTAATCCTAAACATTTTACTCTACTGGAATCAAAGGAGTACAGGTCTTTGTAAGGTTTGGTGATTTCTAGACCAAGGCTCTCCATCACAGCTTTAGGCATTAAATTATGAGAGGCCCCGGATTCATGCATAGCGTTGTGAAAATTTTTGTAATGAATGTTTAAACTCACATAAAAGGGAGGAATAGGTTCCTCTTGATATCTACCTTCAATCTTAGGACCAAAAATCAGCTCGGTTTGGTCATCATTAAGATTGATTGTATCATTGTTCTCTTCTATATTTAAAACCTTCAAAATTTGGGTTGTATATACATGTTGGGTGGCTAACTCGGTCAAGGGAACAGAGATTTTGATATTTGAAATTTCCTGCTCAAGGCTGAAGGGAAATTGGTTCTTTGATGTATTGGTTTCAGCTTTATTAGTTGTCACTTTATCAGCAATATCAGATTGCTGATTCGTTTTATTTACACTTGAAAAAATTGCTTTCACAGGAGTACTAGCTGAAGTGTTAGTACTACTAATGTCTGCACTCTGTTTTTCATTGTTTTGAGTGCCTTTCTCTTTTCCATTATCAGAATTTACAGCCACTGTTTTGTCCTTTTTTTTGACAATTTTAGGCTTGGTTGTAGTGTTGTTTTGTGAAGATTTGTCAGAGGTTTTGGTGTTGGGGGTTTTCTGATTGGTTTTGCTTCTAAGGTCATATTCTCTTTGAGACTCTATGATGAAATTTTCCATGTCTTGATAATAATTTTCATCATCATCTCTTTTGTCATCATAAGGTGTGTATAGACCTTGTTTTCTATCATAATGAATCTCAAAGTCATCATTGTTTATCCCCAACATGTTGATATCGTCCTCCTCTGCTATTTCATTTCTTTCCTCAACCTCACTTACATAGTTTTGATGAAAGGGAGGAGTGATCTGCTGAACATCTTCCCTAGGTCTATTTGGAGGTTGGTTCTTCTAAAATTCTAGTTTTGGTTCTGGTTTCTATTTTGAGGAGCAATTTGGTTTTGATTTGCTTGTGCTCTCTTAATTATGCTCATCTCTTTCATCATTTCTTCCATCATTCTCTCCATCTTTGAGTTGGAAGTAGAAGGTGTGGACTCCTCTCTAAAAGATACTCTCTTTTCATTTTTCATTCTTGCTCTCTTCTCCATTAAGTTGACTTCCACAGAAAGAGCACCTTTCTGCATATCTCTAAGAGTTGCAGAATCTCTCTCTCTCTCAGCTGATAGATCATGTCAGAGTCAAACCCTTCAGGAAATTTGTTTAAATCTGAGCCCTGTGGAGGTTTTAGTTCCGGGGATAGTGCACTATACACACTATTTAATCTAGTGCAGTAAGCTTGCACACTTTCCCTAGTGTTTCTATGGAGGTTCTTGTAGTCAGAAAGGACTTGGAGAGGGTTTTTCTTTACTTCCAATTTGTTTAAGAATGTTTGATGGAAGGCTTGGAGATCATTAATACTATGGGGGGCTAGGCTTTTAAACCATTTTATTGCTTCTCCCCCTAAGCTTTGAGCAAATAACCTAAGCTTGACAGAATCATAGTCAATTTCATTTCTGTCAAAGTAGTCATTCATATTATCCACAAGTTGTGATGCAGTTGTAGCATTGTTAGCATCATATAATGGAATTATGGACTGATAGTCTTGTGGAAGGTTGACTAATGGTACATGAAGGACTAGGGGAGCATACCATGTTACCATGATAGGTGGTGGGGGTGGATTCACAAGGAGTGGATTAACAACAGGAAAAGTGGGTTGAAGTGGAGTGGTTTGAATAGTGGATGTAGGGTGAGCAGAAGTGGATGGATCGGGAATAGATTGTTGAGCTGATCTTGGATGAGAGACACCTAAGTTGTGAAGGAAATGTAAATCAGGAGGTGTTGTTTCTCTGCTACCAAGAGGTTCACTTGTTTTAGGAGATGATAATGAAGACTCAGAATCTAACTGATCTAAATCACCAAGAGACCTAGTTCTAAATGGATTTACTAAGTCAACTTGAGATTGTTGTAGAGCTGAAAGATTTTCAGGAACTGAATTAGCTCTCAAGGGTGATCTGAAAACAGTTGATAATTTAATCTTAGGAGACTTCCTAAGGATATCTTCTGGGTTATCAACTACTTCAGGTGGATCAGGGTCAGGATAGGCTCTAGTGTGAATCTTTCTAGGAGCCACTATGCTCTGTTTTTCAGACCCAAATAAACAAAACAAGTTCAACCAGGTATGACAATATTTAAGAGGTTAACTAGTCTATTTTGCAAAAATTTTAATCCTGCAGTCTTCTAACTGAGTTTGAAAGATAATATAATAATAAGGGTTTTTTCCAGTGGATTCTTAAGGTCTGTTCAGGATTGTGGAGTCTCCAAGTGGAAGTTTTTAGCCCCTAAGGAGGTAAAAGGTTTTATGGTCCACCACCATGTTTATTGGACACCAATCTGAAATATTTTTAGGTTTTTCTGAGTTATTTTTTAGTTGTATGGGTTTTAAGAATATCCTAACTCTGTTTCAAAACTTAGCTACGGTTATGAGACAAAGACAGTTTACTCTTATGGCTAAGCAAACTGATCTTTCAAGGTTAGATAAAGTCTTAAGAGAATCCTAGGTTTTACCTAGTTTGTCACTAATTCAAACAAGTTTTATCATGATTACCATTATTTGGTAGTGCTTAAAAAAGGTTTCTTTTTACTCACAAGTTTTATGAAGTGTTCAAGGGAACCTAAGGTGAAAATTCAACTGAGTCCCCAGTGGAGTCGCCAGAAATATTAGGAATCTGTAATCAGCAATATTGGCAAAGTCCGATCACAGAAACAACATCGTTTCAACAAAATTTGGGATTCTAGGATCTAGCTCTCCTGAATCCGAAGAGGGATATCTCCAATAAGTGCAAAGATGGATTTGTCTTTGAAATTTGGGGTAATGATATTAGGCTAGTTATGAAGGCCAAGGGTTTGTTTGTTTTTTGGATGGTTGAGCATGAATATTAATTGAGGGGAAAGTTCTAAATGAAAAACAGTTTCAAAGGTGAGAAGTTGCAAGTGAATAGAAACGCTTTGGCTAAAGAGATAGATATAACGTTGGCTTTTAGTCCATTGGGATATGGAGTCATAACAGGGCTTTAACTGAACAACAACATCAAGAGTGATCCAAGGGGAAAGTCATATACATCACAAGATTATTGAGATTTAATTGATGGAATGGGAACAATAAAGTGTTGGAGAGGTGGAAACTGATAATAATTTCACAAAGGATTTATAGTCAGTCCAAACAAGAAAAAACCTCTTAAGTAACTGTTAAAACCAATCAAGTGCAGGGCTAACCATTGACTTCTTGGGAAAGTTTGTATTAAAGTAGCTTAATTGAAAAACAATCCAGTAATCCACATAATTACCTTTAGAAAGTATGAAAACACATAAGGGAAACAAAGTGTAACCTAAGATCAGATAAAGTACTTTTAAACCTAGTCTGCTTTCAGTCAACACCAAGGGAAACTTTCAGAATCTGCCTTTGGAGAATAGAAGCTAGAAACAGGGCAAACCATCACTTTTCTATTCTAAATTTAATAAGAAAATAAGGAAAATAACTTTCAAGAACAATGTTTAAAGCAAACAGTAAGGCGAGGGAACTCCAACATTCCTAACTGCTTAAACTGTATTGAATCATTCTTAAATAAACAATTTGGAGGAAAACATTTAGATAAAGCTTTCAGTCAAAGAAGGTTACTGATGTACAGCAGGTCCTAACTCTATAAATGTTGTTCTTTATCAGAGAATAGTGAACAATATGACATACATAGAAGGAAAACAATAACAAAGAAAGGGGCACTTCACTAGTGATATAGACCAGGATCCCAAGAAACAACTTGTTTATTGATGTCAAACTAGTTACAGTACTCAGGTCCAATGTTTCAATTCAACAATCATCTTCACTATCCAGCCTAACAAAACTAACAAAAACAGAGCTCCAAAGGCCAGTGAACACTATTTACAGTCAGAAGTTTAAGCTCAGATGTATTTCAAAGTTCTGCAACCAACAGTTTCTTATCTTCTACAGAGGTATTTATAGAAGGATGAGGAGGTGAGATCTGATAAAAGATCTCTTAAGGTAATTAATACAGATTCGAGACTTCTTGGCCTTTTGAGGGGCTCGATGAAGAAGTTTACAGGTGGTTCATTGTATTAACTATTTTACAATTAATATCAAAGCTTGGTGGGAGCTTTATTTGACTTCAAGGCTCTGCGTAATGTTTGGAGTAACTCTGCAGATATTTCTACATTTGTTTCCTTGCATAAGTAACTCTCTGGCTGCGTTGGAGGCGAATATCTAATTTTCTACAATAATTTTGGCCTCTGTTTTGAATGCTTTAAGGCACAGGTGGCATTTATGGTAGCTGATGAATCAATTCGCCTCAAATGTGGCGGTGGAGGCTTTTTTTCCTGTTAAACACTTATGGTTTTCTTTTAATTGTGTTTTAATTCTGGGAATTAGGCTTTTGATAATCATTCATAGCCATAATTCCGATATCTATCTTCAATCTTCTGCTTTGCTGTGCTTTGTTCTTCAACACTGATACTCTTTTGAATCTGATTTAAACCATAGTGTCTTGTCGATGTGCAGGCCACACAGGTCTTTTAAAGGCATCAATGCCCATGAAGCATTGATAAAACATCGAATCAGAACCTTGTGAATAGTCTCCATTGATAATTCAAAGGCATGGGAAACGTCTTTCCCAGCCTTCGGTGTTCCTTTTGAACAAATGGAAAAACCATTAATCCCTGCAAAAATACACAAAATATTAGAAAATCCTGTATTTTAAGGTTTAACTGCTTTTAGAAGGCGGGGAAGGAGCGTAGCTGTTGGATGAAAGCATCCAACAGTGGAGATTTATTAAGAGGAGTTTAAAGAAGAGCGGGGAAAATGAACAAGTCAGAGCGATTTTAGACCTTCCGATTTGGACACGTGGATGGTCCGGATCCAATCGGAGGATCGCCATCGGCGGGAGGAGAAAAGGGGTGCGATGAAAATCTACGATGCGATTTCGCGATTGGGAGGGTAGAGGCGATTAAGCGATGGTCGTTGATCCGAGGATCAGATCAACGACGGGGAGCGAATCGGAGGGATGACCGATCGGGGGACAAATCAAATACATGCGATTGAAACTTGCAATGCGATGTCGCGCGGGCCATTGGATCGGTCTTAGATCAATGGCGGGGATTAGTTTTGAAACGAACTCGCGGAAAAAACCCTTAGAATATATGAAAACTCAAAAATTTGAAATAAAACAAAGGTTTTATGCTTGGGGGGGCAGGATATATGTATAAGGTGGATAGGCGCATGACTGCGGGGCCTTTAGACTTTATGAAATGCAATATGCCCGGGGTGTATATAAAACAAAGGGCCAATCGCAATCGGAGCCATCGGGCCCGGACTTTCAATCAACCCATTTAAATTTCCCGATGTGATAAGCGCCTTGGGTATTTAACTCTCGGTCCCGGGCACAGGCTATATGAAGTAAAAAGGCGGGGGGCGGAGTTTATATATATAAGTCCCAATCGCATCAGAAAGTTTTGATGTGGGTCTTTTTAATCAACCCATTTGAAATTCCCTAATGCGATTGCGTAATCGGGTCTTTTTGATCTAACCATTTCATATTAACACGTGACTTTAGTTTTTTAGATCAAACTTTGGATAAATGGGTTTTTGTATTTTACAAAGGGAAAAAACGGATCGGGAAGGTTTATTCAAAGGTTTCTAGGTGCCGAAAGTGGGCCCACGGGATACATATATATAACAAAATAATATGATCGAGGTTATTTAAAATACAAATGCTTAATCGCATCAGGGTTTTTCAATACAAAGCCAATCGCATCAGAACTTCAGAATCATGGCAAAGACTTGCACATTTGAATCTTTCCGATGCGATAGCGCCAAACATGATTAGCACTTGGTTCCAATGTGTGGGCATGTGGGGGAAGTGGTTTTGAAACTCAGCCCAAGGGGCTCAAGCCCTTATGCAAAAACATGTATTTTTCATGAAAATTTTCAAGGTTTTCAATGGATTTGGGGGTTTTGGTAAGTTTAAAGAGTGAGTCTTTAACTTTGTAAGAGTGATTTTCATGAAGGGAAGAAAAGAAACCATGAAAAAAAGGGAGTTTTTATGGAGAATAAGGGGAGAAAATGAAGGTTAGTTTTAAGTGGAAGAAGGGAAAAAATGATGGTTTTTCAGCAGTCTTTTCTCATGAAATTAGCAGAATTTCTGAGTATAAAATGGGAACAACAATGAAGATTTTGGACAGAGGCATGAGGCCTTCAAGAGTCTTCACGAGCCAACAATTTTTAGCAATGAAATTTGTTCCTTGAAGGCTCAATAAAGTCTTATCCACCTTTTGATATAACAAATTTTATAGGTGGCTAACAGACTCCTTTGCAATGAAGTGTGGGATCTTTGATTGATAATCATTGGGTAAGGGTAATAGAGGTTGGGGTAAAATCAGAGGTGCATACCAGGCTACCATGATGATGTTTTGATGGGGCAAAGGGTTAGCTTGAGCAGCTAGTATATGGATGACAGGGATGCTAGGACCAGCAGAAGCTTGTTGGGCAGATTTAAGGTGGCAAAGCCCCAAGTTTTGAATGAAGTGAATATCAGGAGGTGTAGATGGAGGGGTCTGTCTATCCCCAGGGTGTTTACCACTTTGAGGTGACAAACCGGGGAGCTCAAGGTCTGGCTGGTCTAGGACACTGAATGACCTAGTTCTTGGTAAACTGTTTTGAGTGCCTAGGTCAAAAAATGGGTCTGAAAGAGCTGTAAAGTATTCTGGTGTAGAGTTAGCTCTATGGATGTGGCTGGAAATAGTTGGTATTTTAGGCACAAGAGACCTCTTGAAGATTCTCTTAGGGTTATCAACTATTTTAGGTGGGGTTGGGTTGGGATAAGCTCTTATGTGAATGGTTCTTGAAGCCAGAATGTTGTTTCTGACCAAGTAGCTTAACACTACTTGTTACTTCTATTATGGTTGATGTTGTTATGGAAGATGGTATTCCAGTGGAGTCTTGGAATCATTTAGGAATTATGGAGTCGCCAGGTGGAAGGTTTAGGATGATTCTGGAGGGTATACTGTCCACCACAGTGATTATGATATGTCCCTTTTCAAGGACAGCTTCCAAACACAACTAACTCTAACCAGAGATTGACTGGAAGGGCTTTTACCAGATATGTCACCTCTAAAAGAGTGTGAGATCTGGAGGCTACCTGGCCCTTTCCCGACTCTGTCTAAGAGTGTGGAAGAAACACAAAAAATGGTATAGAGATTGATCTGTGAATAGGAGTGTTTAACTGCCAACCTAACTAGAGATTGTAGGTTACTAAGGCTCTTGTGATGTAGTAGGATGGAAAATACTCAGATTGTCCCCAGCAGAGTCACCATTATGTTGGGGTTCCCATGTTTTGGCTAGATTGGCAAGACCAAAAGATGAGACAACATCAAACCACTTTCAGACCTCAAGATCTATCCCTCCTGGCTCTAGAGAGGGATCTCTCTATGATTTTTAAAGGTAATGTCTTTAAAGGTCGAAGGTTTAAGATATTAGGCTAGTTATAAGGCTCAAAGTTTGTTTGTTTGATTGTTTGTTTGGTTGCTGGTTATCACGAATGAAGGGTTCAAAATAAGACAAGGCTGAGAAAAGAGGATTTAGGTAGAGGTGAAGTATTCCAGGGAGCATTCAAGACCATTGGGAAATGGAGTCAAGAAAGGGTTTACTTGCTATTCAATGTGCAAGATTTCAGTTGGGCTAGTAATCTAAAACATAGGATCTTAAAGATGATAGTGTGGTATGGAATGGTAAGGGAGGAGGAAATAATAAAGATTTAGAACACAAAGTTAAAAACCTAAGATCAGAGAGAGAATTTGAACTCTCAATGCTTCAGCCTCCAACTTGAAGGATCTTAGAAAGGTTCAATCGATTGAAAAGGATCCTAGTGAGATAGAAACAGGGTTATAGACCTCCCAGTGTTCCCATTTCTTTCAATTAAATCCTAACAAGAACATCTGAGAATAGATTCCTTTAACTCATACATCAGCTAGCAGGCAATAACATCCATTAAACTGGTTAAATCAACTGAAATCAACTCTTAGATAACACATTTAGTAGAAAACATTAAAGGAAAGGAGAGCAGAAACATAGGGTACCTAACAAGGGTAAATCCTATGCCATATTTCTGATGCGAGCCAGTAGAAATGAAATGAAACGGAATGTAAGTTAAACAGAAATACAAAGATAGAAAAACATCACCGCTGCTCTAGATCAGGATCCAAAGAAATGTGCTTGTCATATTAAAAAGCAACACTAGTCAAGTACAACATTGCCAATAGCTGGATACTCAGTTAGAAAACATCTTCCTCAGCCTATCTTACAAATTTACACAGAGACTATGTCTCAAAAGAAACGGCTTGCAATTCTCTGATAACTGATCAACAACCTTTACAATGAGCTTCTCCATGAATTTTATAGCTGAAGAGAGTAGAGGAGGTAGGTGGAAAACTAAATGCATCATTTAAAACTCAGAAAAGAAAGAGGGTCGAAGCCCGTTCTGTTTTAAATTCTGAGCATTTATCTCTGGTACTCTTTGGATGGAAGAGTGATCTTCGTCAGGCTGCAGTTTACTCTAGGTATGTCTCAATCGTACTTTGCTGCAACACTCTGTGGTACTTCTGGTGAATTTAAACAACAACGTAGAATCATGATGCTAGGATCTGCCATACTGTGCAACAAAGGATTATGATAGCATAGGACTGTCTTCAGGGGGGAAAACTTTACTTGGACACAATGTAGACTGAAACATTAATGTGTACCGTGTCCTTGCTCAGGAGGAAACATTCTGCTGATTTGAACATCCTGATGATATGGTCTTATGTGCATTGGACCTTCCGAGCGATCCACGGGGTCTTCGATTTTGGTACCCTACCTTTAAATACATGGATTAAGGCTGAATATCTTCCATGATGTGCATAAGAACTCCTTAACTCTGTACTGATACTCTTTGCTGCTTCAAACTATCTTTGTTAGTGAAAAAACCGAGCTTTAATGGCACCGAAGAGGCTTTGTGGAGTTTGAACTCTGTCCTTTGATGAAATTTATGTTGCAAACACCTTTCCAGACATCTTCCTGTAATACCAGGCTTCGGAATTCAACTTCTTCTGTGCACTGTGCCATTACAACAACGCATACAAGTCATGGTGTTTTCTGCCTGCCCGTAACCCTGCAAAACATGAAAACTCGTTAGGAAAACCATGCGTGGGGAGGAAGGATGCAGCGGGGGCGATGATAATGATCATGTAGACTGGTGAGATGGTAGAATAGTGTAGGGTGATGGTGGAAAATACAGCGTAACATTGGAAGAAGTCCATGGTGAAAGTTGGCGGACCGCGGCGAAAAATTTAAATGCAAACCTTTGAAAAATGACCTCTGAATGAAATATGAATGAAATATAAGGAGAGAAAAGGACAGCGTGATAAAAACACATGGAGAGGTGACGTGGTGGGAACCAGTCGATGGCGGGGCCAGGGTACGATTGCCTTGGGTTAAATTTCGCGCATCTTCGGGGGACGATCGCCGTTGGATGAGCACCTCTGGATCGGACGGTGCACGTGCATATCGCGCCGACTTTTCTGCCGAACGATAACGCGCGATGTAGGGCGGTATTCAAACAGTGCGCAGAGCCACGTGTCGGGTGGTGAGTGGAATCGCTGTCGAATGGAAAATACTACCAGCCCTCAGAAAGCGGTGTGATAGATACAGGCAGTTTTCGAACAGGCACGTTGGCGTGGGGACCACCGAGGTGGGCAGAATCCGGACCGTCGGATCTGCGGGTAAATGAACGGTTATGATGCGATGAACCGGTGGTGAAAGGGTAGGGTAATGGATACTATGGAGCTCGCGATGACCGTCCGATCAGTGCAGATCGATGGCTCACGACGCTCCCGATACATATTTGAGATAAGCGCTTTTCGGGCTGGCGGGTGGTTCTAACTCCCAGATCACATGGGGGGAGACAGTTTTAGGGGCTAGCTGAAGGGGGCTAAGACATCATAAGGTGGAAAATGGATTTTGGCCCATTTTAATGAAATTTGAGGGCAGAATTAGGTAACGATAGAGGGAAAAAGGGGAAATTAGGCCAAACAAGGGGTGTGTGCAGGATGTAAAGGGGATTTTGGGAGGATTTAGGGGATCAGAGGGGAACTTGACAAGGGGAAAAAAAAGGTTAAAATGGGGCATTCTTCAGGGGTACAAGGGGCAAAAGTAGGCCTTTTGGAGCACAATTTTTTTTTGCAATCAGTGAGACCTTATAATGGGAGTCAACAGAGGGAATTTATCAAAGGAAAAGGTACAGGAGACTTCAAGGATGATGTGTTTTAAGAGGAAATGCATTCCTTGAAGGCTCAGAAACACTTTAGCCCCCTGTTTTCTTGTCAAAAATTTATAAGGGGGCTAATAGAAGCTATGCATATACAACTTACACATAAAATATTGTGTATACTCATCCAATCTTAAAAAAATAGAAATACAATCCAGTACATTTATGAACTCATATGGTTTTCCAGATTGTATTTCTTTCACCTTAAGAAAAAAATATTTCTCAAGAAAATATAAAGCATAATTTCGGGTTGGGGTCCTGCATGCCAAGGCATCTGAATAAATAGAGAAATTTGCCTTTGTTTTCTTTGCAGCTTTCTTAAGGTGGTCCTTTAAATCTTGGAATTCCTTTTCAAATGCTCTTAGTTTGCATAGGTCTCATCTTCTATTGTTGTCAATGCTTTAAATCATTGGAGAATCTCCTGATGTTCCCTCTGAGGAAAATATTCTCCCTGATATCTTACTATGGTATGGTTGTTGTTACTCCATAGTTTTATGCAAGACTCTAATGGAGGCTTCCACAATCAAAATAGTATATGGAGGCACTGCTTCTGTTTGTAGCCCTCTGTCATTAAAAGTGAATGGAGGATCAGTATGAATTCCTTTTTCAACAAGGGTGGGAGCAATGTCCATCACCTATACCTCTGGGCCAATCTGGGTTCCTACTTGACCAACAACAAGAACAAATTTTGTTTGAGTGTTGGATTCATTAAGGAAATATATAACATCAGTTTGGATTTCCATTTCCTGAGTTTCCTACATTTTTTACGCCTCTTCACATAGAAAAATTTAAACTGCATGCTACCATGTAATCATTTCTTTAGTTTTTGTATTTTCCTTTGCAGTTTCTTATTTTCTTCCTTTAATTTATCAATTTCCTTCTGAAATTTTCCTTTTCATTTTTTTCTCCTAGATTTAGTACCTATGGTCATCTGAAGAGGAATCCTAGCCAAATTTGTTAGGGAGGAAACAAAAAAAACTATTTCGGCTTCTTCATCAATATTTTCCTGAGTGGGTTTGATTGTTGGTAAGTTGTTAGCTTCCCATGTCATTATATCAGTACTAGAATCCAAGAAGTCCTTATCATAAAAATAAATCTGAGGCTCAACTAAAAATCTAGTTCCAACATATAGTTCTTCATCAATCAAATTTTCAAAATGTTGTGGAGTCATTCCCTCCAGAGAGGAAGGATCTAGTAGAGTAGCAATAGAGTCTCTAGAACACCCTTGGGACGAAACAAATTTAGGATCATTATTCGAATCCAGGATAATAGTAACTACATAATTGACTGGAGAAGTTACAACCAACAAATTCGGTGAACCCCCTGGACTTTCAATATGAAATGAAAGTTCTTCTATTGAAGTGGTTGCATATTTTCATAAATTTGTAGTATCCAGTAAACTCTCTAGACCTTATAATTCTTGGGATATTGTTGTTTCTTGCTCCATATGATCTGAAGTTGATACATTTTGAGCTGATTTTTATTCTTCTTAAGTAAACTTTTCTTCTGTTATCTCCTCAAGAGGGCTGAAATAACTCTGAACCTACTTCATAAATCTAACAGACCTCCTTCTTCTCTTAGGTAGCGAAGCTAGAACTAATGCCATTGTTTTCTCTACTCTCTTGAGTTTCCGAGGTTTCACAATTTGTACAGTCTCTTGCGAAATTTTTTCCTGTCATGGGAGTTTCATTTAAGTTTTCCTCACTGTCTTTCTCTGGCTACTCATCACTAACTTCATTGTCCCTAGATGTTCCAAAAATTGTTTCATTTTCCAATGGAATGTCTTGATCATCGTCAAGGTTTCCAAGGAGCCCTTCCCAAGTATGTTGGACTTGGCTAAGACTTCTTATAACTAATAAATTGATGATTCCATGGTGACTTACAACCAAATCTTGGTCCTTAGACCTCCTTAATCTAGTAGCAGTCTCATGTAATATTGAATTAAGAAAACATGGAAGGTTAGGAGTTTCCTTTTGCCTAAGGGATGCCATGAGTTTCAGATGACACCCCCTTACTATGTAATACCTTCCATCATATGTGATGTATCGTTGGAACGTCCCTGTTATGTCCTTCCATGGCTCAAGTAATGAATTGTGGTTATACCCATTCCATTTTCTGATCAATTATTTGCTAGGATTCAAAAGCATAAGGGTTGCATTCTAGAGAGAAGTGTGTATCTCATACCAGTTTTATCCTTCCATATAAAACCTTGTCACTTCTACTATTTCACTTTCACTTACTTGTATCATTACATTTCTCACCATGGTTGTGTTGTTGTCCAAACTCTTTGTGAATTCTAATGCTACCTCATTGTTGAACCCTTGTAACCATTCAAAATACTCTATCCATCTAGCTTGAATTAATATGTTTCGTACATTTTCTGAAACCTGTAGTTGTGTGGGTTCATATCGGACTGAATGCCCACCCATTTTTAATTTTTCAACTAGACACGATGTTGTAATTGAAAACAACAGAATTCATAATGTAGGATGATAGTAAGCTTGTATAGAGTATAGCAGTTTTGACAACATGCAATGTTATTCAAAAATTCAGATAACGATCATATGTCAGTGCCAACTTGCCCGCCCCCCGCCCACCCCCCCCACCAATAAGAGTAAAGGTCGTTTGTAGTCGTTAATCAAATTTTGATAAGATGGCATATTTGACACGTTTGAAGGATAATGGTGTATTAATGCAATGTAGTAAAGTGACCGTCAAAGGAAAAATTGAAATTGTAGTATATCTATGATGCATGAGGAAATGATTAATAATTTTACAACTCGTTTGTGGTAATGATAACGTGATTTATTAATACCCACGAAGGATGCAGACAAAATAAAAGCATGCAGAAATGTATACAAACAACTAGATGGATGAAAAAAATAATGGTATCAAGTGCATCATTAAAGAAAAGAAGGGAGATTAATTTATAATGTTGAATTTCCCAAAAAAAAATAGGTAGAATTATAATGAAATACTCATAAACAACTAAACATCACCACATTCTAGGAAGGTTTTAATAATGTCCATAATAAATTTAACGACTTTTCTTGTTTTTAATTTTAAGGGAACAAAACATCCAAGCTATATTGTAATTTTTATTTTTACTTCAATACCACATGCATGTCCTTTTCTTCCAAGAGGAGTCCATATCCTTGACAGGTTTTTCGTTTTAACCCATTGAGATGTTAGTGTCCCATTTACTAAAGAAATTTTCAATTTTTGTTGTTATATACACATTTTTCAAGTATTTATAGAAGGCCATTGTTCTGGCTTGGTAACCAGTTAGCAACAGTTCCATTCACTAGAGCTAATGAGGTGAACAAGTTGGCTCATGATGAGACCTCTTGTCCTTTGACTTAAAGGCCAAAGGCCATTACCCTGGTGTGATAACCATAAATGGTAATGTCATTCCACTAGATCTTATGATCATGATAGGAAGGCTCGTGATGAGACATCCTATCCTCTATTAAATTGTAATTTTTATTAATATTAATAGATTACTTAGTAAATGGGGTGGTGTGTCAACTCCTTAAGAGTTAGGGATGGTGTAAGAAGTATTATAGTAATTAATTTTCTATCTTGCTATTTTTTTCCTCAAAAATTTATGGTTATGTATTGTTGAAGAATTGGAATTTAAAAGATATTCCGTAAGTGGTGATGAAATGAATTCACTACAAGCATTTTTATAATTTTTCTATGATTCAAAAAAATATTAAAAATCATGGAAATTTCGTCATTATGATAATGATTTCTCAAAAAATATTCTCTAATGATAACTATAAAACAAATTAGTTTTCCACCATCACATGAGGACAAGGCTAAGAAAGTGTTCCTTGCCATAAATAAATGAAGATATAACTAAGCTAGGAAATAAAATCGCATGTTAAAAATTAGCAGTCATAATTAAAGGAAAAAACATGGTGACTAAAGAAACAAAAATGTAATGAATGAAACAACAATTGTGAATGAAGAAAAAAAAACTCTGATTGAGGAAACAACGATTGTGACTAAGGAAATAAAAAATGTAATTGAGAAAATAATGACTGTGACTAAGGAAACAACAACTGTGATAAACAATTTAGCGATTATTATTATTATTATGATTTTAGTAACAAAATAAAATTATTTACATTATGTACAAAATAAATAACATTTCTTAAAAATATATACTTGGTTGTGGCCGCGGGGAAATTGGCCTAATCAGCTACAACCTGCAAATTGGCATCATTGTCAATTTCGTGAAGAAAGGATTCTATAGTAAGTGGTAGGTGGTATAGACAACATCGAATCCCATTAGAAAGGAAATAAGTGTCAGCATTGTAAATTGTAGTAAGGCATACTATCCCATTTTCATAAACTTCGGTAATTTCATAAGGGCCAAACCACCTTGTTTGAAGTTTACTTGGAAAATCTTGGAATATTGAGTCATAATAATACTCAGTCTCATTTCTGAATTTTTTTCTTTCTAATCAACCTACATGCCATTTATCCATATGTTTTTGAATTATGGCAGTACGTTGTAGAGCAAGAAGACACATTTCATCTAGTTCGTTGAGTTGTTGTAAGCATTGTTTATGTGCTTCTATGAGATCCAATATGAATTCCTTAGTAGTTCTAAGAGTCTTAACTTCGAATTCAATTGGAAAATTGGGTTCCTTAAAAAAAAAATTGATAAGGTGAATGGCCAATGATATTGCACCAGGTTGTTCGATAGGTACATAAGGCTTTTGGAAGATTAGTAGTCTAGTCTCGACGATTTATAGATATTGTTTTAGTTAAAATCGCCTCTAACACTTTATTAGTGATTTCCACCTGCCCATTCGCTTGCAGATGGTAAGGAGAAGTGATTATGTGTTTAACATGATAATTTTTCACCATGGTTGAAATTTCATGAGCAGTGGATTGTGATCCCCCATATGTTACATGCTCCCAAGGTAGCCTGTATCGAACAAAAAATTGATGACTGCTTCTTCTATGGCCCTTGTGAGTGCTACTACTTCCACCCATTTGGTAACATAATATGCAGAGACCAAAATGTATGCTTTTTGATTTGAAGGTGGATTAAAGGAGCCTAGAAATTCTATTTCCCATATTTCGAATGGTTCCAATAAAATTTGCGGTTGGAGGGGTATTTTTTCAGACTAAATGGGATGACACATCCGTTGACAACTATCACAACTCTCGACATATTTATTTGCATCTTTAAATATTATGGGCCAAAAATAGTCCATCTGTAATACCCTGTGTCCAGTTCTTCGATCATAAAAGTGACCCCCACAAGGATCATCATGAAAGGCCCTGAGGATATCATAAATTTCATATTCTATGACACATCTTCGAATTTGAAGATCACCCCCTATATGAAAAAGGTAACGGTCCATCCACTAAAAGTGTGTGTTACATCGGATAATAAGTTTCTTTTCCCAAGATGACAAATGTGATGGTAATTTTCCGACTACTAGATACTTTTCTACATCAGCATAATGTGGTGTTTTGGCATTACAAGAAACAAATGTTCATTCAGGAATGGGTATTCAATTGGGGAAGAATTGAATGCAACTGGAACTCTTGAAAAAAATCTTGCAACAAGGTTTTCTTTTCCTAGTCGATCCTTTATGGTAATGTCAAACTCCTGCAACAACAATAATGAGTGAGTTATTCTACCATTGGTAAGAGGTTTGTTAGCTAAATAACGAATGGGAAAACTATCAGTGTTAGAAAAACTATATATCCTATTATGTAATGGAAAAATTTATTTATGGCATAAATAACAACCAAAAAATATTTTTCTGTCACAATATAATTCAGTTAAGTTGACATAAGGTTATTTCTAATGTAATAAATGGCATAATAATTTTTATACTCTTATTGTCTCGGGACTGCTCCTATCGTTGTATCTGATGCATCTGAGGATATATGAAACAGTAAATTCCAGTTTGGTCCTCGCAACAAAGGAGTTGTTGAGACCATCCTTTTAAAATATGAAAAAGTAGTGTCACATCTATCAGTCCATTCAAATTCCACATGTCCAGTCAATACATAAAGAGGTGCTGCAATTTTTGAAAATGTTTCTATAAAACAAAAATAATATCCAACATAACCAAGGAAAATACGTACCTATGTTTGAGTTCGAGGAGTAGGAATAAAACTTACCTTGACCTTGGTTGGTTCTACCTGAATTCCTGTATAAAAAATAAAATTTCCTAGAACTATGCCTTTTTTCATCACCATATGACTGAGGCACAACTTGGTAGCTATACACCATGCAAGAAATTCATCAAGATTATGCAAGGCTTTCTAAAATTCATTACCATAGTGGGTAAAATAATCTATTTATAATGACGGTTTTTAACCTCCCGTGGTTATCGATTGAAGCATAATGATCTACATTATCCACAGTGTTACAAGAAATTTGTCGACGTTTTGAATCCCAACAGAGATCCATCTTCAGGCCAGTTTTTGAATGAAATCCTGAATGAGGGATCATATCAGTAATAAATAGTAATATATTTTTATTTTATATTTCAATTCCCTCACTAATAAAATCAGAAAAAATACTGATAATTTCCCTTTGAAAAGTGGCTGGTGCATTGCACAACCCAAATGGTAAGACTCTATATGAAAAAATTTCCCATGGACAGCTGAATGTAGGTTTGTCTTTGTCTTCAAGGGTAATCATATTTGATTATATCCACTCAACACATCTAGGAAATAAAAATATTTCTTTCCAGCAAGAGTGTCGAAGACTTGATCCACAAATGGAAGGGGAAAATGATCCTTCTGTGTGCCTTTATTTAATTCCCTATAGTTGACACAAATTATCCATTTCCCATTATTTTTGGGGACTACCACCAGTGGTGAAACCCACTGACTATCAAAAATAGGATATATGAAATTAACATCAAGAATTTTTTGAAGTTATTGTTTTACTATATCTATGAGGTGTGGATTTAGTCTTCTTTGTGGTTGACGAATGGCACGAGCATCTTTCTCAGTATAAATATGATGTGTACAGAGTTGTGGATCGATACCCTTCATATCTGAATATTCCCAAGAAAATGTTTGTTTGTATTTTTGAAGAATTTGAATGAGCCTTTCAAGTTGTAGGTAATTAAGGCTGGCATTAATAATCAGGTTCTTTCTAGGCCCTATCTCAATAGGAATTCTATTGTGAACTATAGTCGTGGGTATGTGTTCAGCGTTCAAGTCCTCTAACAGGTCTCCTTGGGCTCCATTGTCAAGCACAAATTTTAGCATTTGACAAGTTGGGTTCCCAATAATGGAAGGTTTATTAATGAACCCATTAATTTCGGGTGGGAAACATCTAAAGTCATCATTCGATATGATGGGTTTAGTGGGAGGGTATAAAATGAGATTCTTGATGGCTAGTCCTTTAGAAATAGTCATACTTCCAGTTCGACACCTTATGTATGAAATTTCAGTGGAAAGCCATGGTCTTACTAATATCAAAGGGTGTGCTTCTAGTTTATTTTTAGAATTGAGGACTATAAAATCTAGTGGGTATTCCCAAGAATCCACAGAAACAATAATATCATCCAAGTTTTGGTGTAGTTTTACTATGGATATGTCATCCAGCTCCAACATATTCAAATTTGGTTTAAATCTAGTTATTCCAAGGTGTCCATAAGTTTCAAGTGTTATAATATTTATGGCCACTCCCAAGTCCACCAAAGTATTTGTGAATTATATCCCTAAATATGGACAGTAACTGCAGAGTTTCCAAGGTCATCATATTTAATGGGTATTTGTTTCCCTGGGATGAGATCGGATAGTTTCCCTAAAACATGGAGTGTAGGAGGGTATTTTGATTTCCTACCAAGTTTCTTAACACAATTCTTTAATGGTTTTAGCATAAATCAGTATTTTTCCAATAGCCTCGAAAAGAGGAATTTCGATATACAATTTTTTTAATTCCCCTCAGAGGTCAAAATTAGAGTGTACAAGTGATTTTACTATGGTGAATCTCTTAGGGAATGGGGGACCAACGTCTGTAATTTCAATAGGTGCTTATTTATCAGTTATTTTGCTAGATGGTTCTAGTTCAGTAATGATTATGGTAGGATGAGAATGTTTTGTGAAAGACTTCTCCTTAGCGATTTTATCATTTTATGGTTGCTCTTGATTTTTTGAGTGATCTTCTAGAAAGATGGTTCTTCTGAATCTCAAACATAGCTCATTGTATTCCAAATAAGAAGGGAAATATGAAGTTTCCAAAATTTTAAAAAAATGCACAGGTCTATTATTTGGATTCGGATTTGGCTATATAAGTTTCTGTGGTCAAAATGGAGGTGGAGTGTTTGGAGTTAATTGAAGTGGAGGTTGTTTTTTTGGTTGATGTTGTGGTTGAGGCATCACTCCCATTGATTTATTAATCGACCTAGTGGAGTGTTTCCAATTTTGGGACCACATTGGCCCTTGAGTAGGTTGGTTTTTCCATTGTGGAGGATACACATTATTTGATGTAATTTTCCATGAAGTTGTGGAAGATTGTTGATTCGGCCAATAGGGACCAGAGAGTGAATGATTTTTCTAGGGTGGTAAACTATATGGCTGCGACTGCCAAAAAATAGGAGAATGTTGTTTTCCCTTCCAATTTGATCCAGGAAATTTATGCTGAGCACATTGTCTAGAAAAAAAAACATAGAAGGGTCCCACATCATACCTGATGGGCGATTCTGTCATTGCCATCATTGTTGGACGGATAAGTCGTTCTTGTGGACAAGACATACCTCCCAAGTGTCCTACAGACAGCTAGCAACAAACAGACAAAAAAAACTATTTTCTCTAGATAATATTCGATTCAGAATTTAGCTATAACAGGGGTTTTGAAGACCTACCTGTAGTCCAGCGCTGTTTGTAATGATCTTCTTTCCAGTTGCTTTAAAGAGTCGTATTCAAAGATCTGCAATCACAAACATGGAAAGAATCAATAGCACCTTCATAGTATAAACTAATTCACAAACCATATATCTATCAAGATGATCAAGGAATTCAAGAAATAAGCTAATTAATTAAATTAACTCATTGATAAAACATGATAAACAAGCTACTTAATTAAAGAACTCATTGAGCAAATGAGATTCATTTGTATTATCTTTGATGAAGAAAAATCCTTACAATCGTGTCTTCCTTGATGTCGTACAGGCCTTCCTGGGGTTCGGAACAGGCATTTCCTTTACTCTGACAAGCTTTTCACTCTCTCAGCTAAAATGCACATGGGTGTGTAATCATTCCCACATAATGATAAGTTAAGAGAGTCTGAGTTTCTACAACATTTCTCCTCAAAAATTCTCAAAGTATAACTCCCTTTGAAGCTGCACTATGGCTTCAATTTATAGGAAAAGAGAGGAGGTTACAGCTCCACATAAGAGGGGATAGAATGCTCTTTTGAAGGGATTGAGCCCCATAAACCAAGGGGTAGGCTCCCATAATGGAGGAATGAACATACATGATAGGAGCGAACCTTCGACCGGATGGTTGCTTCTAGAAGCTTCCAGATTTGACTGTTGGGCTTCTAAATGTTACTTTCTGCCTTTATTTTACCTTTTATAGGGGTCTACACCTTTATTGAAGAAAAAGTGCATTTATCTCTGCATGCTTTAGAACAAATAGGTGTGGCACCGCAGGAAATGTTAAGAGAAAGTGCGGTACAAGTGTTTTTAAGACTTTTATGAGCTTTTCTCTCAATTTCAAGGCTTGATTTTAGGAATTTTGATGTTGTAGACTTCTAAGGGAGTAATATATGAGTAATTATGAACCCATATAGACAATAAAATTTCAGTGTAACAAATTTCCCCCTAAAGTGCGAAGTCTGAGAGCATCGAAGAGTGATGTGCTTTATCATTTCAAGGATTAGCCTGTGGACACCCCAGTTAGAATCCTGTAAAAACATTCAATGCAAAACATATAAATACATACATACACACACACACACACACACACACACACACACACACACACATATATATATATATATATATATATCATCACTGAGGTAGGCATTCCCATACTCAGACTATTCTGTTACAGGAATGATTTTAATATTACATAAATATTGTAGACACAACATGGACACAACCATCTGTAATGAATAGTCTATTGCATAATGAATAATAAAACTCCTCGCAGCCTGGATGGTGGAAACTAGATCCAGGGTCTTGATTTCTGCTTCCCAAACTAGTACGATTCTATCCATGCAATTAAATGTGTTGAAGTCGAACATGGTAGAACCCACTTGATTACCAGTCAATGATGTGAACTGTTAATAAGTGTGAGAGAAACCACCAATAATTACAATGGCTCTCAAAGTACTCAGTACAATCCATGAAATGTGAATAAGTGATCTGAAGTCGAACATTTCACAGAATCGTTCGATCGAAGGTCAATGATGCAATCTGTCATCGAAGGCGAGAAACCTGCCATTAAGGCATGCAGATTCCAAGGTACTGACGGATTCTAGATCAAATTCCTAGATGATGATTTGTCATCGATAGAAAGTGATCCGTCATAAGCAAGCTCACAACACGAAACCATAGATCATGTTTTGAAGAAATTTTTTGCAAGGACTGACTCAGGGATGGTCAATGCAAATGGAGACAAATTTTTGCAGATGAATGGTTTGTTTGACTGTCCTCTTGAACACATAACGACACTGAAGATAGTTTGGTAATAGTTTCCCTAAGCTAATACCCAGAAACCTGCTAAAGACCTTTAATGTGGTTTGATTAACTGATAGGCAAAGGATTTTACCAACCCAAGTAGAAGTGTGACAAAAGTGTCATGTTCAAGAGTGGTATATTGCTTTTAAATCAAAGTGTAACAAATGAATTCGTTTTCTCTTTTTCCCCCACCATTTCTGGCAAGTACCTCTTTATTTTTGACAAGCATGAGGAGGATAACATTTGCTTGTTTATAAGCTCATCCTTCGGATGAGTCCAACTTAGTTTAAAATCGAACCCTAAGAAGGAGTGGTCCGTTCCTGTTTGTAATCGACAGATCCTTTACTGTTAAATTTTAACGAGTCCAGTATAGGAGAAACTCGGTTTTTTTCATTTTTAGGGAGTTAGAAGAAAAAACTTAAGAAAACTCCATGGGTGTTGTTTTTCGTAATTTTAGTCTCTCAGGCCCGAAAAAGGATAAAATAATGCGAGAGAGAACTTTATTGACCATGATTAGTCAACGTATACCTTTTTCGTAAATAGTCTATTTCAGTCTGGAAAAGGGGTAAATTTATACTGAAGGGACGATTGTTCATTCCTTTAACGAGTTCGAATAGTCAAGTACTCTGCAATCTTTTCATATTTATAGAGTTTGAAAAGGGCTAAAAGAGGACTCCATGGTTTCACTTTTTCGTAAATTTTAAAGAGCCTGAAAAAGTGATAAAAGTATACTCTTCGTCAAAAACGACCATTTCACCTAAAAAATCTGGTATTCTGCACAAAAACTCAAAAAATTAAACGTAGCTGATTTTAATAAAATACAAATATATTGAAAAAACATCTCTTTAAAGTGAAAAATAAAAAAAAAATTAAATTTCATTTATTCGAAAAAACTTATATAAAGGAGTTTTTCAAATTCATTTTTACCATTTGAGTTTAGAGTGAAAATTTGAGAGCTTTTGGCAAAAAATGCTCCAAAGAAGATTCTGGACAAACCAACTGTTCAAATTGAAAACAGTCTGCTCCAGGTAATCCAAATTCTCCTTTCCTTGATTTTCATCCATTCATTTCCTTAATTTAGGGTTTAAATTTTATTTTTGGGGAAGAAATAGGTTCAAAATTCTGCTCACAAGGGTCTGCAGGTAAGACACACGGTACCTGCGGACCTCGACATTTTTTAACAAAGAAAAATGTCGTGGTTCCGCACTTTTAGTACAGAGCCCGTGCAGAGCTATGCACTATCTCTGAAAAAAAGGTGCAAGGGCGTCATGAAGAATATAAAAACTTATTTTCTCTCCAAATTACCCAAAATTTTATTTTTAAAATGATTCTAATCTTTCATTTTGTTCATTGTAGGATATTAACAATGCTTATTTGGCAGGAACGTGAACACGAGGAGGTGGATGAAGCTGCAATGATACATCCACCTACATTACATGTTTTGAGAGCATGCGGGTTACTTAAATTCTGGGCTATCAGCGGCATGAGAGCCCAAGTAGATCTACTCACTTGGTTGGTAAACAAGTGGGATGTATAGGACCAGTGTTTTGTGATTGGAGGCAACTGGCTCAAAATTGAGCTAGAGGACATATACTTTCTGACTGGATTGTCTAAAAGAGGTGAACCACTTTCTCTATTTGGGGCTAGGCTAGGTGGCCAGTCTGTCGCTAGCCTGCAACTAGAGTTCTACAATGATGAGGCCAATCCTAAAGACAAACGTATTGATATCAAAACCATCATCCGTCCTGAGTTTCAAGTAGTTGCATTTACTGTAACCAAGTTATGTGGAAGTGCATCTTTGCATGTTGCTACTGGATCTCAAATGCGAATTGTAGTGGACTTTTTTCGAGGCACCATATTCAACTGGTGCGAGGCGGTGGTGGGGAATATCAAATGCCAACTAACTAGGGCAAAGAACGGGAAGTTAAATAACTTCGTATATGGATCGATTGTGGTTACTTTTTCTCTAGAGAGGATTCCTCTACTGGCCCTACAACATATTCCAGTTGATCTTGGTAGAGTCTGAGAGCCTCGGATCATCCGATGGGTTGCTTTGATGGCCTGTCACAGCGAGGGTGGAGATATTGTTCAATTTCCCTCGGCCTACTTCCGTTAGTTAGAAAACCAACTCTTCTTGATAGAAAACTTCTCTTATGCCAGGATGGATTACCACGGTGATTGTGATATGTCACTTCCTCCGGGAGCTCAGTGGGATGAGTCAGGTAAAAAATCACTTTGACATATTCTAAATTCTAATTTTTATTTTTTTTTTAAAATCGTCCAAAACTGATAACAAAAATTTCAAATGTAGATGTGGGTCCACGTCGACTAGTCACTCTCTGCCCCTTCGAGAGGAGGCAAAGGGATGCAGCTGCAGCAGCACCACCACCACAGGATCACACAACAGAGATAATTACGATTTGGAACACTATCTAGAGCGACTGACTATGGACATCCCAAAGACTACCATAGATGACATTCCACTTCGCTTGTAGAGATATGTCATTGGGGTTCCTGGAACATTCAGGAGATTCCTGAGCAGGGTGGCACGGGCTGTAGTATATTATCATGATCATTACCATGGATAGTGGATGATCGACTTTATAGACTCATATCATTTTTTGTATCACTTTTTCCCTATCATAAGGTGTTTTGAACCTATGATCGAGGATGTTGTGCTATTTTTTTGAAACACTACTCTATGCTATGATATACTACTATTTCCAGTTGCCTATCCAACATGTTATCGAATGTTATTTTGATTTACTTCTTTCATTATCACAAATGTCTGTTTATAACACTAGAAGATATTACATTTGCTAATGTGTTTAAATTTCTTGGAATGTGTTGATACTCAATATAACCAAATTCTCGTTCCAAGAGACGAATTTTCAAAAATAATCTTAACAATATTGGGTTTCTAATTGCATACACTCGATTTAATTTTAATAAAACTAGCTCAAAATCTAACCTAACGATCAAACTCCGAATGCCAAATGAAATGGATTCAGAAAATAACTCAATAACTGCGCTATATTCTACAATATTGTTTGTCGTTTGATTGAGGCTTACCTTATGCATAGATACTATGTCGTCAGTGGGTGAATAAATAACCCAAGATGCGGAAGAAATGTTTCGTGTACTACGACAAGCATCGTCAGCAAAACCAATGTATGTTTGACAAGACGTCGACATCTGCAATATCAAGAGTAATCCAGATAAGCAGTAATTGTAGTAAACACACTTAAAATAAGCACATGTTTCTTATCTACAATGCACCAGCTAGAAAGTAACTAATATATAGGAAAAATCTCCACACAAGAATCAAGCGTAATATCTCTTCAGATAAAGCCCATTTATGGGTTTGCCTAAAGAGACCCTGTCAAAATCAATCAATTCATAGGCCCCTTTTGCAAGCTGTCGCTTGACAATATAAGGACCATGCCAAATGGGTTCAAATTTCCCATCCCCTAGCTTATCGTTAGCTTGATCATATACAAAAACTAGGTCTCCTTCTAAAAAAATATGAGGTGTAACACTTCTATCATACTGAGCTTTCATTCATTTCGCATGAGCCTCAGTAGCTAATGTAGCGGTGCGCCGATTCTCATCTAATTAAGCTAAGTACAAAAAGCGTTTTTCCTCCTCAGAGGTCGCTGGTAGTAACTCTATGGCTAGTTGGAGTGACGGTATCTCACATTCAATCGGTAATACCGCTTCTAAACCATAAACCAGTTGAAAAGGGGTAAAACCTGTCGATGTTTTTGCTGAGGTCCGATATGCCCAAAGTGCTGAAAAGAGCATGGTATGCCAATTAGATTTATGAATTCTAATGATTCATTTGATCATGGTGACTAAAACTTTATTAATCGATTCAACCAGACCATTAGCCTGCAGATAATATGGTGCATAACTGTCATGGCGCAGGCCAAGCTGGCCAGTTAGCTTGGTCATAATGATGTTTCGAAAATGGCTACTATGGTCAGTAATTATTGCTTGGGGTACACTGAAATGAGCAATCACATGATTGAACACGAAATTAGTTGCAGTTTTTCCATCTGCAGCAAATGTAGGCATCGCCTCTTCTCATTTGGTAAAATAATCTACTATGAGAATAATATACCCATGCCCCCCGGCCGGGTGAGGGTTACATGTAATGAAGTCAATTCCCCATTTTGAAAAAGGAATGAGAGCAATTATAGGGTGAAGAGGATTGGGTGGTGCACGCATCTTTCGATCGAAGATTTGACAATTATGGCATTTTTGGACCGCATAAATACAATATTTGAATAAGGACGGCCAAAAATAACCAACGCGCGATATCTTGTGGGTTGTGGCATACCTAGACATATGACTGCCACATGCTCCAGAGTGACAGTCATTTAAAACCTTTTCAGCTTCTTCATGGGTGAGACAACGTCAAAAAACAAAGTCCGCACCACGACAGTATAGTGTGTCGCCAACAATATGATATTGTTGAGACTGGAAACAGATTTTACGTCATTGTGACGGTGAAATTTCGGGCCGAAAATATTGGTTCTAAAGATAAAAAATGAGATCTACATACCAAGGATCAATGTTACTAATAAGAAACAAAATTTCGTCCACGTTCGGTTGTTCCGCCATAGTTTTTGTATCAGTACATGGGAAGTCACACATAAGTTCAATAAATATCAATCACTTCTTTGATTTGGATTTGTCAAATTCCAAGTCAAACTCCTATAGGATAACAATCCATTTGAATTATTTTCCCCCTAGCAATTGTTTGGTCAAAATATACATCATAGGGTTACAATAAAAAATCATTGTTGTTTTGCATAAAAGTATGTAATGATGAAAACGTTGGATAGCTTGAACGACTGCCAAGGCCAATTTCTCCACATTTGAATATTTGATTTTAGTCGGATACAAATTGCGACTAAGACAGTAAATCACATGTTCACCATGGAATTCATTTTCCTGAACTAGAACCATTCCTATCGTGGAATCGGAAGCGGCGAGGTACAAAAAATAATCCTGGTTGTAATTCGGACAATGCAGTAACAGTGCATGGGTCAACGCGTTTTTAAGAGCATAAAAAGATCAATCAGCGATCTCGTTCCAAAAGAAAGGAATATCCTGTTTTAACAACCTGGTAAAACCTTTCGTTAACTTGGCGTAGTTAGGAATGAATCGACGTAAAATTTTTGCTTTCCCTTGCAAACTTTGGAGTTGGCAAAGAGTAGAAGGAGGAGGTAAATTGATGATAGCCTCAACCTTCGATGGATCGACACGAATGCCTACTTTTGAGACAATAAATCCAAACAATCATCCAGATTGTACACAAAAAACACATTTGTGAGGATTCAAACGAATCGTATAATGCCTACATCGTATGAAAATGGCTCGTAAATGAATGATATGATATGCTCTGTGCGAGGAATGAGCAGGAAAATCATCGAGGTAGGGTTGCACAATGTGTTTAATGTCATGAAATGCATAAGACATTGCCCTTTGAAAAGTGGCACCAACATTCTTAAGTCCAAAAGGTAATGTGTGATAAGAAAAAGTCCCCCATGGACAAATGAAAGATGTTTTGGGTTGATCTACAGGGAGTATGTTGATTTGATTGTAGCCGGAAAATCCATCCATGAACGAAAACATTTCACTTCCAATACGATCGTCAATAATTTGATCGATATAAGGGGTTGGATAATTGTCTTTTGGACAAGCTTGATTTATATCCCTATAAGCGATACATACTCGTATCGTTCCTTGTTTTTTATTGATAGGAATGATATTAGATACCCAATCCGTTAATGGAATCGGATAAATAAAACCTGCACGAAGTAATTTTTCAACTTCTGCTTTGATAGCAATAGCTTTTCGCGGATGTATCTGACGTAATCTCTGTCTGACAGGTTTAGCATTCGTGTATGTATTAATTTCATGAACAACAATTGACGGATCAATTCCTGGAATTTCATAATATGACCAAGCGAAAATGTTGCAGAATTCTTGAAATAGGGCTTTATATGCTTGAATTTCATCAGTTGTACAAGAAGCACACATATGAATGTTTTCAACAATTCTGGGTTTTACTGAAATGTCAATAAGAACCGTTGTAGAAATGTTTTCTAAATTCAATTCAGAATCAAAAGATGAGAGAGGATTATGGGGTTATTTGACACAATCAGTAGTAAAAATGGAGGAAAAATCATTCTCAAAATGATTGAGATCAGGTAAAAATGAAGACCTATGATGCAGATCTTCCCATGGTAATTCATCTATAGAAAAGAATTTATGAATATGTTCATCAGTATTCGTTACTTGTTGATCAAGATCCGAAATGGATGTTGAAGCTGAGCTCGATTTTGAAAGTGAATCCTCATTGATCACATTCACTAGATCAGATTCAGTTGAAGGAGTATCAGAAAATGATTGTACTGCCTGATATGTTAACTCAAAAGGACTCAAAGGCATTGCGCCATCGAAAGATTCCAGTTCTGATTCTGAAGGTACTATCCAAGGATCATCAAAGGAAATAGTACTTGATGTAATCATATTGATGTTAGAAATAGGAGGTTGTACGTTGGGAGCAGGCAGGGAAAAAGTTCCCAATAAAGCCGAATCTTTAAGAAAACCTACTCCGACATCCTTATAAGGGATAGTCGATTTTCTAATATGCTGGATGCTATCAGTAGAGGCTGGGTCAGATGAATAATATGAGAGCTAATCTATTTTAACGATCTTTATTTTATGAGGAAACAAGATGAGACGAAAGATCGACGATACAACAACAGTCATGGCATAAGACCAACTGCGACCCAAGAGAAGGTTGTAATCCAGAGGGGCATCAACCACTTCCACATCCAGATTAACAGTTTTTCCTTCGACCTCTATTGGTAGATCCTATAAAATACCATACGGCTGAAAACCTCTTCCATCAAAAGCTTTGAGGATAGTCGGCGATTGGTTAATTGTTGGAGAACCAAGTGATTTCCAACATTTTAACGACATAATACATGTAGAAGCCCCTTCATCAACAACAGTACGAAAGATACGTTTGTTTTTTACTATTACCGGAATTTGAAAAGCCATTTGATGGGGTAGGCGGGGTGTAAAATTCTCTAAATCGAAGATCATGAGGTTCGAATCCTGGAGGTCTACGGCTCCTAAGGTTGACAATAGTAATTTTCTTTGGGCTAGGCATGATTGCAGCACTTCTAAAGCCGACATTGCTGAAGGGGAAATTTCCAAGTCTTCAACAATATTGTAATTCTGAGCAGCTCTTGCATGTGGATTGAAAGCTTATTTACGAAGTACACCTTTAGCAGGCGGTTTGATTACTAAGTCAGGATTTTGTTTCTCGATCTGGAGTGGATCAAAAACTAAAGGAGATGTAGTTGATGCTGAATTAGATGTTTTTTCTTCTTTACCAGGATTTTTACTACCGTAATCTTGCGATCACGTCACAACCATGAAGATATTCTCCAGCGCATTTGATGAAGATCCAATCATGTTACTATCTTGAGCAGGAAAGGGATCCTTCAAGACAGCAGGTATGGGCGAACCCTTAATGAATTTCAATACCTTGGCTCTATGTGGGCACTCTTTTGTAAAATCATCCTCATCATAGATTAGACAAGGATAGCGAGGTTTTCATTTTTCATCAATTGGTTCAGTTTTATCGTTTTTATCTTTTGAATATTTTTTGTTTTTATTATTACCTTTCTTCTTACCACCAGTTTTAGGTTTGGTTGTAGATGATTCTACAACATGAATATCGGTGGAATTTTCAATGGAAAAATCTCCTTTCAGTGAATTGGGTAAAGTGATAATAGGAGAAGTCATCTTGGAAGATTTCTTCTTACTCTTACCAGTGCTAATAGAACAAATTACACCATCATCGACATGAGAGCCGGAAGGAGTTGTAGTTAATTGACCAAGTCTTGGTAAATCAGGGATTTTATCATACAGAGTACCTAACTGTGTATATACAAGGTCAAGGTACTGAGCCTGAGAAATGACTTGCTCTTATGTAACAATGCCTCCTTTGGCCACATCTTCAATAATTTTGGGAAATAATGATTTAATAAACCATTCAGCCAAAATTTGATCCGGAATAAAGACCTTCACTAAACGCCTCCTATGTCTCCATTCATGAATGTGATCAGATATGTACGTAGACGTAGATTGTTTTAATGAAGTCAACAATTCCGTGCCATTGTCGTATCTGACAGGAAACTGAAAATGGGTTAAGAAAGCAGTAGCTAGTGCATTAAAATTATTAAATGAGCCTCGTGGTAACTCAATGTACCATTTGGCAGCTAGACCAATGAGAGTTCTCTGAAAAAGACAAAATCGAATCGAATCATCGATTAATGAATTAGATGCACACCAGAGGTGATAAGTCATAACATGATTAGATGGGTCCTCTCCTGACTTACCCTCAAACTTTGGAATACCACTAGGCAACGTGTTAGGCATCGACGACCAATACGGAAGATAAAAAATGGGATCGTTCGTAAGGCGCGATTGATCAGATAAATCTAAAGTTGCTATAAACGGTAACCGATGGCTAGGGTCTTGATAACCTTGTGTAATAAAACCAGTTCCAGGAGGAGGATATCTAGGATATCCTGGAATTGGATGCGCATTGGCAATTGTGAAACCTCCTGGATAACCAGAATTAACCCGACCATACTGGGGTTGTTGAGTTATTTGATAAGTATACCCACGATACGGTTGATACTAATAAGCTGGATTTTTTGTAGCCTATCCAAATTGATATTGTCCCCGCTACAGTTGATAAGTAAATTGTGGTTGAATAGCGACAACCATACTCGTACCAGCTTGTCCTGTAGGCATCTGGGTCGTATTCTGAATTGTAGGTCCTGACTGTGGCACAAATACTTGAGGAATTTGCACTGATGCAAGGATAGAAGAAACGGGAGCTGCAGATACTCCAGAAACAGGTGTGGTAGGTTGAACAGAAGTTGCAGCAGTAGCAGAAGTTTGAGGCAGAGTTTTAGCTATACTAGGGCCAGGCTGCTGAACAGAACCAGGTGCAGAGACTTGAATGGACATGTTATTGGGTTGGACCAGAACCTATGGGTTGCCTATGGGTTGATTAGGTAACTGTACATTTGGTTGCATAGTCTATTGAATTTGAGATGGATCCCACAGCATATTCATTCCGGGGTATTGACCCATAGAAGGTTGTGCATATGAAGGACCATAACCTAGTTGAATGTAAGTTTGATAATTAACTGGTAAAGTTCCAGTTCCTTGTAATAATGGTTGACCGGAAGGAGGTTGGAAACCTTGAGTTGGGTACTGACCTTGAGGTTGATAACCTTGAGGCATGTACTGAATCTGGGGTTGATATTGACCCTGAGGAAGAAACTGACTCTGGGGTTGATATTGACCTTGAGGAATAAACTAACTCTAGGGTTGACCTTGGGGTATGTACTGTCCCTGAGGTTGATATTGACCTTGAGGTATGTACTATCCTTGAGGTTGTTCCCCAAGCAGGTAATATTGTCCTATAATTTGACCTGGTAAAACATTACCCTGAGGTTGCCCTCTGGGCGATAATTGACTTCCTTGAGGTTGCCCCTAGGCGGTAACTAACTTCCTTGAGGTTGAGGATTTGGAATATTGCCAGACATCATAAAAATATGTTCTGTGTTCAATGTTTCAGTGTTTGTTCCATTTTTACCAGATGATAACACTTGTTCAATTGGTTGAGGAGCTGCCCCCGAGAAAGTACCAGAGAGTGACTGGTATCCTGAAGGAACAGATGGACCACCATATAAAAATGTTTCCGGAGATTGAGAAAACATAGATGACTCACCCGACATAGCTGATGAAGGATGATAACCTCTCGGTGTAGGGTGAAAAGGAATTCGGGGTGGTGAATAAGCAAGACCTGCGTTTTGTAAAAAATATGTCAATGATAAATACTAAGCGTCAGTTCTAAAAGGACTGTAGAATATTGATTCACATTCCCTAAGATTCAAAGTTTCTTGGGTTTCTGGAAGAACTACATCTTCGTCTTGACCAACAAGCTCTTCAATACATATGAGATCAGAAGGAAGGTTTTCAGTAATGCGATGTCTTACCCTAGGTGAATCAAGATCACTAGAAGTCGAAGTAACAAATCCTGAAGATGGTTGCAACACAACAGGTTCACTGTCTGGCTCAGAAATCTTCAGCTAATTCACTGGTTGGAGAAATAATACCAGTAACTTCAGAAATTGAAATTGGCTCTTGAATATATTCTACTGTTTTTGATTAATAATTAGGATGAGTAACTATGGATGATTCTCCTGGTTCTGTTGATATAATTCTGCTGACACTAGGCGGTACTAGAGCTCGGAGTCCTTCAAGTTGGCTTGGTGTATACTCAGGGGGTTTCCCCTGGAGTCTACGTGATTTTCTTGGTAATTCAGCCATGATTAAAAATTATTAATCACATGCAATCAAAGAAAATTTCAATGAAAACTCCTAGAGTCGCTAAGGAAACAAACAAATGAATCACACACCTAAAAATATAGGAGATCAAAGCACACAAAAATAGTAAATTCTCACACTAAAAACACTAGTTGGTGATGAAATCCAACATCGTAGTATTTTAATGTAGAAATGATGGTTGGAACAGTTACCACGAAAACCTGCTTAATGAAACAGACCGGTGCAAGTTTCTCCTCTTAAACCATCTCGAGTGAAGATAACCCTCCGGAGAGTCCAAGTGAGTCTAGTTGACGTCTGCTCCAGGTATAGTGGGATCTTTCCTCCACCGTCACCTTAGTAAAATATTGTAAAGATTATGGCCACTAAGGTTACCAACAGGAACTAATATACCTGGGGGAACAGTCTACAATCCGACATACACACAAAGGCAGAGTAACAAAGTTCAATCCCCTTGAAGGCTCCTTGACATAATCCAAGTTATACCGACAAGTGACCCCAGGCTCCTCGACAATGGTCTATCCAAGGTTTACCATTGTTAATATGCACACATCTTCTATCATTCCCAATGAGATAGAATTGATTATCCCACTGGTTCGGATATGACCTCGTGCTTGACTCATTTAGGAGGAGCTTCCCAGAGAATACAAGCGACTATTGGATTTTTCCTACCGCAAGATCGACTACTTGTTTGTTTTAATTGTCTTGGAGAGTTAATTACTCCCTACCCCAAGACACTAGTCTAAGCTATGTTGGTGGAAAAGAGCCCTAGAAATATAAAAATTACTAGATTGATTTTAATTTAAGTGTTGCTTTTAGTAGGTTGTTTCTAAAGACAAGAGGTGCGAAAGTGAAACTGATGATATGTAGTGACCCGACTCAGAACACACTAAAAATACATCTATTATGAGAAACAATTCCTTTCCTTTCAATGAATTCTATCTAAAAGAAAGAGTTGAGAAATGCAATCTTTTAAAACAATTATTTCCTTCAAACAAGAATAAATGAAAAGAAATCTAATTTCATGAGAACTCAAAATGATCAATTGCTCAAAAAGAAATCCCTTTATCATTCAAGATCTAAACTACAAACAAAATTTTCTCCAAAAGAACACTACAATTTCTAGAAATAACACTCAAAACTAAAAAACACTAATTTTGAGATCTAAAAATTCTAAAGACTAAGTCTGAATTAAAACTTTAAATATTTTGAGGATGTTTTGCTTAGCTTGTTATCTAACTAAGAAATTCTTTGCTTAGATCAGCAAGAACTCAAAAAACATCCAATTATGGTTTTTTAAGTGAAATTCCAAACTTATCAACAAATTTTTTTTAAAGATTTGCAAATGAGAAAATGGGATCTAAATTTCATAAAACAATTTCTGCTATGAAGTCAAACTCAGCAAGAAAGCAAGGAAATACCAGTGATCTAAAGGTATACCAAGGCTTCTAATATTTGAGTGGGACAAAGCAAAAATCACTATAACATGCAGATCTTTCATAAAATCATTCAAAACTTAACAATGCTGAAGCAAACTCTCAACCAAAGCTTTCTGACAAAAAATACAAGTCTGGGTAGACACTGAGAATCTAACAAACTAATCCATAAAAGAGTATTTTAAGGTTTTCTAAAAATTTTCACAGGGTCTGTAGGTTTCAATGTAAACAGGTGCGGTCCCGCACTGTTTATACAAGAAAGGAGTGGAGATTCCCGCACTGTTTCTAAAACAAAAGTGTGAATACCAGAAAAATAAAAGAAAAATAAAAAATTCTAAGACATTTCTCTAGGATTCTACAAGGATAAACTACCCAATCCAGTATAAATCAATCAAAATCAGAAAAAATAAATCCACAAGTCAAAAATAAAAGAAATCAAAGTTCAAGATCCATTCCCCAGTGGAGTCACCATTTTGTTGGATGGATAAGTCATTCTTTCGGACAAGAGAGACCTCCCAAGGTCCTACGGACAACTAGCAACAAACAAACAAACAAAAACTATTTTCTCTGGATAATATTTGATTCAGAATTTAGCTATAACAAGGGTTTTGAAGACCTACCTGTAGTCCAACGCTGTTTGTAATGATCTTCTTTCCAGTTGCTTGAAAGAGTCGCCTTCAAAGATCTGCAATCACAAACATGGAAAGAATCAATAGAACCTGCATAGTATAAACTATTTCACGAATCGTATATCTATCAAGATGACCAAGGAATTCAAGAAATAAGCTAATTAATTAAATAACTCATTGATAAAACATGATAAACAAGCTACTTAATTAAAGAACTCATTGAGAAAACAAGATTCATTCGTATTATCTTTGATGAAGAAAGAGCCTTACAACCGTGTCCCCCTTGATGTTGTACATGCCTTCCTGGGGTCCGGAACAGGTGTTTCCTTTACTCTAACAAGATTTTCACTCTCTTAGCTAAAATGCACATGGGTGTGTAATCATTCCCACATAATGATCAATTAAGAGAGTCTGAGTTTCTACAGCATTTCTCCTCAAAAATTCTCAAAGTCTAACTCCCTTTGAAGCTGCACTATGGCTTCAATTTATAGGAAAAGAGAGGAGGTTACAGCTCCGCATAAGAGGGGATAGAATTCTCTTTTGAAGGGATTGAGCTCCATAAACCAAGGGGTAGGCTCCCATAATGGAGGAATGAACATACATGATAGGAGCAAACCTTCGACCGAATAATTTCTTCTAGAAGCTTCCAGATTTGACTGCTGGGCTTCTAAATGTTACTTTCCACCTTTATTTTACCTTTTATAGGGGTTTGCACCTTTATTGAAGAAAAAGTGTGTTTAGCTCCGCATGCTTTAGAACAAATAGGTGTGGCACCGTATGCAATGTTAAGAGAAAGTGTGGTACAAGTGTTTTTAAGACTTTTATGAGCTTTTCTCTCAATTTCAAGGCTTGATTTTAGGAACTTTGATGTTGTAGACTTCTAAGGGAGTAATATATGAGTAATGATGAACCCATATAGACACTAAAACGTCATGGTGACAAATTTCAGTGTAACAATCATTGTGCCACAAAATATGTTGGTTCTATCTCTTCTCTGGCTTCCTTAAATACATCTTTCAACCCAAGAAATGAAGGGAATAAATAATTTGAATAATTTTTGATGCAAATGGCACATGTATCAATTGTATCCAACAAACATTCTTTGCGACTATGCTTCTTTAGACAACGAGGACAGAAAATAGCCAATGTTTGTTATGCTTCAGCCTGTTTCGAGTTTACCTATTGTTAGAGTCGGTCCTTACAGCCCTCCGTCAGAGATCAGTTCGCTGTCTTTATATTCATTCTTAGGTGTCTTGCTTGTTCCACTTCGTTGCATTTCGCTAGGAGCATGCCATTGACTGACGAGGGGGTCTGGTTGTCATGTGTTTCCTCATCCTTGTACCTGCAGGGCTATTTTAAAATTCCTCAAAAATCACTGAAGTTCATCGTCATTTCATTCATGATCATTAATGATTGTTTTCATTAAAAAGAGTCTTTAGTCCTAGAGTCTAGGGTTTTCAAATCCTTTGCATACATGTCATAAAGCCTGCAGGCCATGAGGTTGGTTTCGCAAGTTTTCTATTTCACATTTTTATTATCAAAAGCATTTGAAGACATTTCTAGTCCAAAACTCTGTTTTGGAACTAGAAATTGTCTAATTTCATTTTTGTAATAATTGTATTTATTTCATCATAAGAAGCTTCAGTGCAAGCCTATGATCTTTTCCAAAGCCAAGTGTCGCATCCCTGCAAAAGACAAACAAGTATTTTTAGTCCAAAACTCAGAAAAGCCAAAAGAGAAGCATTGTATTAAATGACCAAATGTCAAAATGCCAAACATCATGAAAGTGGGTTATCAAACAAATTTGAAATCAAATCTGATCTGATGAGATATTTTCTTCATGTATAAAACATGGCAAACAAAATCATTTGCAAGAAATCTTCAAGGCAGAAGTCGAATTTGTGTTCTTGAAGGCCGAAGCCGTGTTTTCATAATCGTGGACAGTGTTTGGAGGTGCGCGCTACCCATACAGAGTGTGCGCTACCCACTTGTCGGGCGCTACCCACATAAGTTCCACAGCTAGTGTTAATTAACACGGGCGCTACCCACTTGAGGCGCGCTACCCATTGGGCAGGGGTGCTACCCGTACAACGACAGAGCCCAGAAAATTTTTGTCTTGCGCCCAGTTTCGTATCAAATCGGATCCATCGAATTGCAAGTAGGTTCTAAAGGTTGCTCAGTAGATTTTTAGCATGATTGTGGTGTTATTGATGTTGGGAAACAAGCCTTGGTTGAAGAGAAATGTATAAACCCTACATTTATATGCAGATTTATTCCTTAAGGGTTTCGAATATATATGGACAGTCTTGTGAAGGGTTTGCGAACTTTTATGATTGGTATATATGCTCATGCATGTATTGCTAGTGGCGCCCTAGCACATTATGTACATAATCCTCTCGCCCTTAATTTATAATCTTACCACTGCTGTCATGTCTTTCCATGTTTTTACATATTCTTATGTTGACTTGTCCATATCCTCCATCACCATAATATTACCACTGCTGCCATCATCATTCTATTACCACTGTCATGGCCATTTGTTTCACTGTGGTCATTGTCATATTGTTCCCATTCTCCATTGATAAAACATAGTCCCATATTTGTTTGCTCCTTTGACAAATTTTGGCCAGAATTACAAAGGGCTGTACACTACATTTGCACTGTCTACTCATTTGTCAAATTCGCTTGTGATCCAAAAACAGAGACTGTTTCTATGCCACTAAAACAGAGCTATTACCACTGTCACTTGTTTTCTTATGATGTTTTGGTACATGTGCAATATATTTGGGTTTTAAGCATACATTGAAACTTTGACTTTACTACACATATATCAACATACATATTGCAGACATCTTGTTTTCAGAGCCATGTCAGAAACAGATTCAGTTTATGAGTAGGAGTATGATAGTGATTCCACAACAGGGTATTACTTGGGAGGATTTCATCTCCCGTGACTTCTTCACAGTGCCACAGCCGCCTCCTGAGGTAGTTTATGATGAGGGAGAGCCTTCACATCAGCCGGACATTCCTGAGATCGAGCATATCAGTGCTCCATTGTTTGTGACATACCAGCGAGGCCACAGGGCCTTATTTGCAGCTACACGGCGAGTATTATCTCCACCCGGGGTGGAAGGGGTCTCGCCGACTCCATCAGCAGAGCGAGTATTATCTCCACATGATGTGGAAGGGGTCTTGCCTTCTTCTTCAGCACAGGTACAGATCCAGGACAGGGGCAAGAAGCCCATGCATGATGAGGGCCCATCAGGAGGCCGGGACACGGATTTCACGATCATTGATGTTGATGCGAGCTCTCCTAGCTCGAAACTGAAGGAGATCATCCAGGAGCAAAGGGCCGAGAATGACACGCTGAAAGATAAATTTCAGAAGGCTCAATGGGTGATAAACTACCTGGAGCAGCGCAACAAATAGCTAGAGGATGAGCACACACTTTATGAGCTACGACGAATCCGTGAGGATCGGCAATTGGCCCGGAAGAGACCAGGTGACATGACACCAGTTGAGCAAGAGACTGAACTCACGCATGTTAACATTCATCTGGAGAAGTTGTTGGAGAAATCCAACAGAGATAAATACATTCTTCGTCACATGAAAGGTCATTATTGGGCTCGCATGCATGTCTGCAAAGCGAGAATGAAGATTCTGAAGAGGAGGTTGAGCGAAGCACTAAAACGGCGGAAAAGGCCTGATCCACTCCGAATTTTGGCCAAGGCTTCATTGGCTGGGCATGATACATGATGGAGGGTCTTCGCTCCGAATTTGAGCAAATTCGGAGAAATTTTTGTCATTTTGAAATATTTTGGTCTAAAAACAGGTTTTTCAACTATACGGGTAGCGCGTCGATGTGCTCACTTTTTTTCGGGACACTTGCTGAAGGAAATATTTGAATTTTTGGGTTTTTCATGGTAATTTATGCATCCTTAGGCATTTCCAAAGCATTTCATCAGATTCTGGATGGTCAAAAGGCTAAAAAACACCATGAAAACCACCTTGCTGCCACCTTTTGCACCAGCAGGAAGTACTTCTGGGAGAATGACGTTTTGGAGGGGCAAATGAGATCCAAATTGGGAAATTCCACTTGTTTTGGATAGCCAACATCCAGGGATTTCCAACAAGCTATCATAAGCTCAATTTGGATGCCAGGAACTGCCTCAAAATCAGGCTGAAAGGCGCGCTACCCATATAGATTTTTGGCTGAATTTTCAACTTCCAGCTCAGAATTTCGGCCAGTTGGGACCAGTTTTTCTTGTGGATGAAATTTTTGGGTTTTCATGATGTAAATTGATGGTTGGCATGTAACTTTGGCTCATTTTTACCTATTCTATAAGATTCACTCTCAAAAAAGTGAAAAATCATGTAAATGAATCAGTTTCTACTCTTTTAGAGGCAAGTTGTTAGCTGCCTAGATTTTAGCTCCTTGATTAGAATTTGGTTGAAAATGATCCATGAAGAAGGAATTCGACCCCTAGAGGCATGGGAAGGGGTTAGGATGCTCTATATGATGTAATTTCTCAATCCTTTTTAGAGGTTGGATAGGTTGGACTCTTGGGAAACTTTTGGCACGCTATTGTACATATTTTTCATATTTTGGCTAAGGAAAGATCAGAGGTTTTGCAGCACCTGTTGGGATTCTTGTGGCTTTCAGTTCTTGATGGTGTTTTCTCTCAGTTTATTGTAAGTTATTTCATATTTAATGTATGCCATCCCTTCTTATGCTTTTGAAACTAAAATGAATGAGTAGATGAGGTTGAATCCATTGTTTACAGTGCTTTGCCTTTGAATTCATTTAGTTTTGTATGTTTTCGCCTGTTTGGAGAGGATCCAAGTTCTTCTTTGCCATCTTCAGCTCCTTTTCATTCTGATCTATCCATATACTCAACCAAAAGCATCAAGACTATTGCCTACCTCGCCTCGACTCGAATTCTGCAAAGATCTGGCCTTATCCCCGGACCCAAAATTGTTTTTTCCCATTTCTCCAACAAAAACCCAAAAAATAAAAATTAAACATTCCTATCTCTTTACTAGCCTAAAATCAGTATTCATTGTTCATTATAAGTCATCTCAGCCCCTCTGAAAACCTTTTTCCGAGATAGACCCAGAGAGAGCCCTGTCCTGTCCTCGTAGGGCTAGCTACGAGGCTGAGCGTGGTTTGATGTAGCCTTGAGTTTTACCTTATTTTAGCCTAAGGTAGATTTGAGCGCTAACACCTATAAAACATCCAAATGTGTTGTCAATGTAATTAAAATATCATTTTTAAATTCTTCTAAAAGTTTAGCAATCTCTGCTCATGAAAATCCTATGCCTGTGGTTCTACTGGATTGGCTGAGAGGATCGCAAGTTCCAAGTTTGGTTCGTATCATCCCTCATGAAAACTTGAAACATTGTTTTACAATGTCATCATATTATTCTTTGGAAATGTCACCCTACCCCCATTAAATTAAGTGTTTCTATCCATTCATCTTTCATTCCTCTAATAAAATCAATTTTCAATACATCCCTTGGTAGGGTAGTGTATGGCGACCTATGTAAATTATATTAAAATATTAAAATATATTATTCCAAAGTTTTATCTTCTTTTGACATCATAAAAAATATTTCTTTCCTTAGATCCCTAGATCGACAATAATATTGATAATTAGTAAGGAAGGTTTCTTTCATTTGATCCCATGAGGTTATAGTACCACCCCCTAGTTTCCTAGACCATTGTAATGCTTCTCCCTTTAAGTTACAAGGAAACAACTTTAATTTGTTGGGGTTAGTAGTATAATCATGTCCTCAGCATAAAAAATCAAACTAAAAAAAAAATGCATCGGGATCTTCAAAGGCCATACCATGGAAGTTTGGAAGGTTCTACAGTGGGATAGTCATCATTGGTGCATTATCCTATCGATCAACAATCGGATATTCTATGTTTGAAGTTTCTGTTCTTGTTACTGCATTTTGCATTTGGTTAAAGATCTGCAAGAAATCTTCAGGAATCCTGTAATTAGGAGGTACTATTTGGAAAGTAATATCCTGGTGGGGTTTTGTACCTCGACCAGGTCTCACAACACTACTCAGATCAAGCACTTTGGTTTCTTGCCTTCCAATAGGTGTTGCAAGGAATTCCTTCTTAGAATTTTGTAAGTGTGCTTCACTCGTCTCACCTCCCCCTTCCCTTAAATTGCACGAGTGCCCCTCACTCTTACTAGAAGGACTAAGATACCTAACAAATATGTCTTGTAAGCTCTGCTATGATCCCATATTTTTATCATGAATCTCAGCATTAGCTGCAACATATGACCCTGCTACTCGAGGGGAAATAGAAGTAGAACCCTTCCCATATACTCCTCGGGGACCTACTGACGCTGGAGATTCTAATTTTCGAATGATTTGTTCTATAAATTTCACTCTCCCAAGGCCAAATTGACCTTGGAATTTGGTGGTTTTTGGGGTGGATTTATGATCTATATCTGTTTGGTTCCTAGTCATAGGCTTCTTTCTAGTAATACACTCTAGATGATCCAGGAGGATCTTGTTCAGTACAGATCGACAGAGCTCCAGTTCGTCCAATGTCCAGTTCAGTCTCTAATCCACCAGTTTCTTCAGTTTTTTCCGAAGAAAAAGTCCTCAAAGATGATCATGGTTCATTTTTGTCTTCATGGTGAAAATGTGGTCAAAATTATGTCATTATCACAACCATATTTGTAAGGGGTCAAAAGGCTACGGTGAAAAGTTTATGTAAAGGACCTAAGATTCTAAACTCCTAAACATCTAAACCCTAGCACTATACCTATGTTAAAACCCTAACACTAAAACATATGTCAAAACCTAGTCCTAAAACCTATATAAAATCCTAGTGCAAGGTGTTAAACATGGTTATAAAACATTATAATAAAACCTAAGCGCTAAGTTGCAAAAACCTTATTATAAGTTTTGGCCATAAAAAATTTCATAAACCTTTTAAAAGGTTCGGGTGGTATAGGTTTAATACATTATAATCAAATTTTATAAAAATAAATCCATTGTGTTAGTGCTAACCATTGTCCAAACTGTGTCGAAGAAGTTAAGACATGTGATAGTTTTGGTTTAAAAAGACCGTTGTGGAATATGTCAAAGCCGACAGTTTTTAAACCATGTTTGATATAGTTAAGCTATGTGAACAGGCTTAAACGTAGTGGATAAGCCAAAAACCACCGGGATAGACCGTGACCATTGATCAAGACTATAACCGCCGGAAAGATCCTTGTTCACATGCTTAGTATTTTATCCTCCGCCTGATTAGTTAGCCTGTCGGCTATGAAATTTTATTATAAGGTCTATTATGGGTTTTTGTAATTAAAACAACGCTAAGGTCAACATCCTTATCCCCTAGGTTCATGTATAGGAGGGATTCGAGGCCTTTATCACCTAAGTTTCTCAACCAAATGCCAAATTTGGCTATCAGTGGTTCGATCAGTTCTTATTTAAACCATGGAGTTTCTTCATGAAGGATATCTTGATTTTTGAAGGCTTGGAGAGAATTCAGTGTGCAATTGTAGGATAGAGGTAGTTTTGTTTCCAGCATTGCTCAATCGTTTGGAGTTGGAATTGAGTGCAGAGACAGACATTGGAAAGATGAGAGAGAGAGCTTCCTGTTTTCAGTGACTAGAAGTGCATGTGAGCACATTCAGTCTGGTGTTTTTGCTGTGTAAAATAATTCCTTGGATCAATCCTAATAAAGTGGATGCCCACTTGAAAGCAGACTGAGAGATGTAGTCCACCCAGGACGAACTCCGTAATCAATTGTTTGCTTCTTCTTCTCTCTATTTTATGCTATTATTTAATCATTTATTTGCTGCTCTTTTATGTAGTCTTTCATTTAAAATCTTTCTTCAGTTAACAATCAATATAAAGGACAAACTAATCAAACTACCTCAGCACTTAATCGATCACATTTAGATCATTTTTGGTATCAGAGTGGGTTGTGATTTGTAGTTTGTTTGTCAATGGATGTTAACCAGGTTGGGATTACAATGTGGAAAAGGTGAGCTTGAGGAATTCGATCCAGAGATCGGAAAGAAGAAAGTTTTTCATCAATCAACAATGGCAGGGACTGAGAACGTTGAGACTCCTAAAGCTACTGAAACAAAACCCATGGATGAGAATCAAATCCATCAGATGTTTCTAAACATGCAAAAAATGTTGGTAAAATTATATGAAGACAAGAAGTCGAGAGATGCAGCCTCATCGTCGAAGGCATCAAAGAAGGACAAGGGTAAAGGCAAGGCAGATAAATATCCTTCTCCTCCATCATCTGCATCATCTTCTTCTTCCTCTTATACTTCTAATTCTGAATCTGATAAAGAAAAGAAACTTAAGAGACCACTTTTGAAACTTGATGTTAAGTTCGAATTACCTGTGTATGACAGAGAAATGAATCCTGAGAAACTAGATAATTGGGTAAAACAGTTAGAAGTATATTTTCATATTCAAAATATTACTGGTGATAAGACAAAGATCCAATTAGCTACTCTTAGAATGGGGGGTACTGCTTTGATCTAGTGGGAAAGTAAGACACAAATAGATTTAAAGCGTAAAGGAAAATTTATCACCTCATGGAGTAAGTTTATAAAAGCTCTAAAGAAACAATTCTATCCGTTGGGTCACACACAGCAAGCTGTTATTGATTGGCAGCGCCTGCGACAAGGTAAGGGACATAATGTTCAAGAGTTCACACAGGAATTTAGAAAGAAAGCGTTAGTGCTTGGTATTTCTTTGGACACAAAAGAAACTTTGTTGAAGTATATTGGAAGTTTGCATTCATATTTGCAACATACATTATTAATGTTCAATCATAATGATTTTGATGAAGTTTGTGTTCAAGCTATTCATGTCGAATCAAGTGGTAGACCATTCAAGTTTACACCAAAGGAATCCAAGCAGATGGAAACCGAAGACAGAAAAAAGAAGGGCAAGTCAAAGGGAAAGAAGACTGCCACGACTCAGAAGGAAGATGATAGACCTACTTGTACACATTGCCAAAGGATCGGCCATGATGAAGCTAGGTGTTGGAAACTTCATCCGAAACTAAAGCCAAAGAAGTTCCAAACGAAGAAGGGTGAAAAGAAGGCTGAAACAACAATCCAACAAGGCTTGGACTTGTGATCCAATTCAGGTGATGAAGGAAAAATCACTGTTATTGTTACAACAGGTAAAATTTCTGAAGCCATTACTTCTGCTTCTTCTAATATCACACAATTGAATGAAGGAAAAAGAATCGAGTTATTTCATATAAGGGTAACTTCAAAGCATACTAAGATATATACATTGTTCGATACGGGATCACACGAAAATTTGATTTCTAAGTCATTGGTTAAACAATTGGGTTTGAAAACACATAATCATCCAAAACCATATCCTTTAGGGTGGTTAAAGGAACAATCTCAAATTCATGTTACCAAACAGTGTCAGTTAAAATTTGCAATCACAGCTAACTATATCGACAAAGTGGATCTAGACGTGATACCGTTAGACATATGTGGAATTGTCTTAGGTAGCCCTTATCTCTATGACCGTGATGCAGTATTTTATAGGAAGGAACATATGTATCATCTCAAGAAATATGGGATTAAGTACATCATTCAGGCACATAAAACTCAAAATCACTTGAATTTAATCAATGCTAATAAGATGAAACGCTTAACTAGTTCAAGTAAGAGATACATACTCATTTCGATAACAGAGAAACATAAGGATCTTAATGATACTTGTTCAGGTTATGAATTTCAGCATGAAGGTAATTTGGTTAAAAGGGTAGATTCATTTCAAGATCTAGTTAAATAACCAAAACATCTACTTCATAAAAAGGAAATATCACATGAGATGCAGTTGATGTCTGAATCCTCTAATAATTGAATGTGTCACAAGTCAGTTATAGAGTGTAAATAAATAAAGAAAAAAATTCCAGGGATGGAATCCATGTGACCCAGTTCATCTCCATACAATTCACCCATAATTTTGGCTCGTAAGAAAAACGGGACATGCGGAATGTGTGTCAATTTTAAAGTTTTTAATTCATTTAAGCAGAAAAATTTCACAACAATGTTAGATCATCAACAACCATTTGAAGTTAAAACAAATTCTAGTGGTAATACAAAGGGTAAAGTGATTCATACAGATCATCAGCCGCTTCAATACATTCAATCAAAGTCTAAGTTGCAACAATCTCGCCACTACAGTTGGATGATATTTATTCAGTAAATTCACTTAGAAATTGAGAACAAGAAAGGTGTGATAAATAAAGTAGTTGATATGATAAGTCGACCGTCTTTGAATGCTTCAGTAGTACTGCAGAATATTTCATTTAAATATGAAAATTATGTAGAACAATATAATATTGATGATTATTTCAAAGAAATTTATGAATCGCTAACTCATAGTACTCAGATAGAAGAGAACAATTATCATATTGATGACATGTTGTTATATTATTTGGGTAAGTTGTGTATACCGCAGAAAGGAAAAGCAGAAGTTATTCAGAAAGGTCACTCTTCTCGGATACAATAGATACATAGGGTGTTAGCCACCTATAAAATTTGTCATATAAAATGGTGGCTAAATCTCTTTTAGCCTTTAAGAAACAATTCATGACCAAATTGTTAGTTCTTAAAGTCTTATAATGATTTTTATCCTTTGAATTAATATTCACTGCTGTTTCCCTCTTTATCCTAAAGAATCTGTTGTTTTCCAACAGAAAACTGCTTGAGAAGCTCATTTTCCATCATTTTCACCCCTCCTTTCACTCATAAATAACCCCATTTTCATCCCTTTTTCCTCCATAAAAATCCCTCCATAAACCTTCATTTAACCTTCAAAATCATCAATTTCACCTTTGAAACCTTATATATCCCCTTTATCTAGTTTTAAAGCCCTCCCTTTGGCCTATCGGAACCTCAATTTTTACTCAAAAACACTATTTTTTAGGCCTAAAAGAGTCTAAGGGCACTATAATATTCTTAAGCCCCCGAGGGCTTATTTTCTCAGCACCTTTCCTCATGTGACCTACAGCCCCGTAACTGGGTGCTAAAGTCCTAAACCCCACCTCCAAACCCTGTCATAACCCTTTTTCCTTTGTTTTTTATCATTTCGCCGTGTAAATGTTGAAGGCAAATTCAGACTGTCAATCTTTGCAGATCAACGACCTTGAAGTTATCCGCTCTCCGCCCGTTCACTTGCCTTTCATTTTCAAAGCCTCCGTTCTCTTTTAATCCTGACCGTCCATTGGAAACATCTGACAATCAGTATTAAACCTGAAAATCCTTTCCAAAACCCCAACTTTATTTTGTATTTTCATAAACCCGACCGGTCAATTTTTTAATGAATATCCACCGTCGATCTGCAAGGATCAATGATCATCATTGCCCCTTATTCCGCCTAATCCCCTGTCTTATCCTTTCCTTCGTTAATATAACCTCGCTCCATCTTTTAGTCTAAGCCACCCAATCGTCAGATCAGACGATCAGGATAAAGCCCGATAAACCAATGGACCCGCCCACCACACGACAAAAGAGATGACATCACCATGGGCCCCGCATAAATCTTCCGCACATTTCTGCATCCGTCGCGTGCGATCTACACCGTCGGATCTGGACCCTTTGATCCGACGGTTGACAATTTGTTTCAAGTTTTTTTTGTGCCTATATTTTAATGCCGAAAAAAATGCGAAATGGGGAGTTTTCTGAATCCACGTGTCAAGCAACGTATGGAATCGCGTTATTTTCCGAAAAACCGCTCACCCCCCTCAACGCTGCGTGAAAACCATTCCGGTTTTCCACTAAACCACCATCCTTCGCAATGTATTTTCTCATTTGATCTGGGTTGTTGATCGATTTAATCTGACAGTCTTAAATTAACGTGACTCTGAGTCTTTTGCCATTTGCCTATGTTCCCAAAACATCTCGTCAAACGATCTCAACCGTCGGATATTCTAATCCGACGGTCCTAATTAATCCCCCCCCATTTCATCTGCCATCCTTCTACTCTCCCCAAGCATTCCACTGATTGATCCTAACCGTTGGATAATCTAATCTGACGGCTCTCATTACATTTTATCTCCATTCGCTTGCCTTCTGTCTTTTCTCCCAAACACTTCATTGAAAGTTCTCCGTCGTCGATCTCCGAAGATCGAACAGCCCTGATTTAATTTCACCACCATACACTTTCCGCCCATCTATTTTCCCAAATGAACCCACCATTTAATCCCAACCGTTGGTTATTCTCATCCAATGGCTCCGATTTAATCTCACGCCTAAAACCTCCAAAGCAGCCTTTAACCTATTTTTCATGGGATTTTTATAACTTTTGTGTGTTTTTGTAGGTTATTAAGGTTTTTCCATAGTTTTAAAATGAAACGAAGGCTAGGGATGACGATCCCCCAGGCCATTATTCATGAAGAAAAGAAATCTACAGGGTTCAAATTATGATTTTTTCGTGCCTCATGAGCATTGGTGATGTCATAAAACCCTCTACGCGCCTGCAAAACAGTGAAACATAGTAAACATCAATTATACAAAGAGTATTAGTGTCAAAGGATGGGATCATAGCATAAATGAAGATTTAATTATTTTAAAACAGAGTTTAAAGGGATTAAGGAAGAAAGCTCAAAAATCAAAGGCCTAATCCACAGATAAAGACAGTATGAAGACCAGAAATGAAGATCAAGGCCTAATTAGGCCTAAAACATAGAATAAAGCAGATTAAAGATGTTTTAAGGTAAAACAGAGGGAAGTATCAGCAAAGAAGGCCCCCACTGCCACATCAGAGGCTAATTGAATCCTCTCTAGCTACCAAAGAGCCACCTGCAGCTTCCATAAATCAAAAGAAAGGCCTACTTATTGCCTAGTCCAAAGATATTTGTCTAAAGACACTTGAACAATTATTACCAATGAAAGAACAAATTCTAAACTATCAATGAAGTTATTGAAAGGATAAGAAAGAACCTTAAAGTCAATATTCTCATCCACTAAGCCTAAAAAACTGAAAATAGAGTTATGAGACAAAGTAATAGATAGAATGCATTCCTGCCTTATGCCTTGCATGGTTTTCAAGGCTAGGAATTGCATTAAGTGTAGAATTAATGGTACTTGGACCCTAGAAACTCTTCCACCTCCTCATTTTCTTATAAAACCTCCTTGAGGAGCACATTGTAAAGGGTTGGTCTCTGGATATCTGTTGCATGTAAATAGTTTTCTGAAGTTGCTGTAGCCCTATTTTGTAACTGAAGATACATAAGCTGAGATGAGAAGTTTGAAGCTGTAGAGACACACTGGACTTGATGATTTTAACTGGTTTGAACATCAAATACAAGTTGATTTATGGGATCCTGGTCTATTTCAATGGTGATGTGTCTCTTATTGTAAATTGTTATTTTCTTTTTGTTTCCATTCTGTCCACTTTTCTCTGATAAAGAACAGCTAATATAGAGCTAGGATTTACTCTTACAAGTACCCTACTCTCACTGATAAGCTTTATATTTATGTTTTCCTCCAGTTGTGTATTTAATAATGATTTAATAAAGTCCAAGAAGTCAAGGAATGTTGGTCAGCCCATGTCTTACTGTCTAAACTTTAAACATTGTTCTTGAATGATATTTTCATTACATGCTAAGTAGAGTTGTGCTAGGAAATTTTATGGTTTTCCCTGTCTTCTAGTCCTTTCTCCAAAGGTTGTTTGAAAGTTTCCCTTAAGAGTATGTTAAAAGCAGGCTAGTTTCAAAGTACTTACCTAATATTAGACTACTTTTTATGTTTATCATGAATTTTTTCCTTTTGAATACGCTGAAAGCAGGCTAAGTTAAAAGTATTTACTTGATCTTAAGTTATTCTATGTGTTTTAAATGTTTTCTATTGAAAGTATATCAAAAGCAGGCTAGTTTAAAAGTACTTACCTGATCTTAGATTACTTTTATGTCTTTCCCTAAGTGCATGCCAAAAGCAAGATAGTTTCAAAGTACCTACTTGATCTTAGGTTGTCCTTTGTTCCTTCATCTGTTTTATTTCCCTCAATCCATTTCTTATTGTTTCATTCCATAAAATCAACTTAAAGATATCCTTTGACATAGATAAATTGCCCCATGGACCACTCTTGAACCTTGTTGTTTCAATTAAATCCTATTATGACTCCATAGCCAAATGGATTGAAGCTGCTCCTTGCCTATCTTGTTAGCTGAACCATTCTTTCACCTACATACACCTTCACCCTTCATTTAGACTTCCTTCACCTTCATTATATCTTGCCCAACCAAAACAAACAAAAAAACCTTGTTCCTCATAAATAGCCTAACATCATACTAAAAGCCTTAAAGATCACATTTTTAAACACACTTATAGAGAGATCCCTCTCTAGATTCAGGAGGGCTGGATCCTAGAATCCCAAAGTGGTTCATATGTAGGATTTACAGTTTGTATTTACCAATATTGTAAGTTACAGAGACCCTAACATAGGGCAGTATGGAATCAGTTGAAAGAGAGTCAGAACAAGTACAAATTGCACCATGATAAGCATCAATTCGATCATCATTTTTAGGTCGGCGATCAAGTATGGTTGTATATCACAAAGTCAGGATGAAAGGAAAAGGTAAGAAACTGAAGTTAATCAGGTATGGTCCCTTCAAAATTGTTGAGAATATTGGCAATAATGCGTTTTGATTAGATTTATTTCCTTATATGCATATTTACTCAGTTGTGAATGTTGAAAGTCTGAAGTTTTATGAACCTCTAATGATTTTTTATTGTGAGGATGATATACAGATCCCTTCTATTGATGAATTAACACTTGAGGGCATGACAAAGTTGTAGGAAGACACCATCTTGAACAGAAGAGTTTGTGCTTTCGGGCAACGAGATGTGGAATATCTTCAAGTGGGAGTCAAGGGCATAAATCCGAGAAAGGTGAAGAGGATAGAGATCGGGAAAGTGAGGGAGTTGTATCCTCACTTATTGTCTACTTTAAATCAAGCTTTTGTGGTCCAAAATCTTTCAAGTGGAGAGGATTGATCTAGGAGGATCTTGTTCAGTACAGATCGACGGAGTTCCAGTTCGTCCGACGTCTAGTTCATTCTCCAATCCGCCAGTTTCGTCAGTGTCGTCCGAAGAAAAAGTCCTCAAATATGATCATGGTTCAGTTTTGTCTTCATGGTCAAAATTATGTCATTATGACAAACATATTTGTAAGGGGTCAAAAGGCTAAGGTGAAATGTTTATGTAAAGGACCTATGATTCTAAAGTCCTAAACATCTAAACCCTAGCACTAGACCTATGTTAAAACCCTAACACTAAAACTTATGTCAAAACCTAGTCCTAAAACCTATGTAAAATCCTAGCGCAAGGTGTTAAACATGGTTATAAAACATTATAATAAAACCTAAGTTCTAAGTTGCAAAAACATTATTATAAGGTTTAGCCATAAACAATTTCATAAACCTTTTAAGAGGTTTGACTGGAATAGGTTTAATACATTATAATCAAAATTTATAAAAATAGCATTAGTAATAACCGTTGTCCAAACCGTGTCGAAGAAGTTAAGCCATGTAACGGTTTTGGTTTAAAAAGACCGCAGCAGAATATGTCAAAGCTGACAGTTGTTAAATTGTGTTTGATATAGTTAAGCCATGTGAACAGGCTTAAATGCAGCGAATAAGCCAAAAACTACCGGGATAGACTGTGACCACTGGTCAAGACCGTAACCGTCGAAAAGATCCCTTTTTACATGCTCAGTGTTTTATCCTCCACCCGGTTAGTTAGTCTGTCAGCTAAGAAATTTTATTATAAGGTCTATTATGGGTTTTTGTAATTAAAGCAGCGCTAAGGTCAACATCCTTATCCCCTAGTTTCATGTATAGGACGGATTCGATACCTTTATCACCTAAATTGCTCAACCAAATGCCAAATTTGGCTATCAATGGTACAATCAGTTCTTATTTAAACCATGGCATTTCTTCATGAAGGATATCTTGATTTTTGAAGGCTTGGAGAGAATTCAGTGTGCAATTATAGGATAGAGGAAGTTTCTTTTTCAGCATTGCTCGACTATCCAGAGTTGGAATTGAGCACAGAGACAACAGTTAGAAAGATGAGAGAGAGAGCTTCATGTTTTCGGTGACCAAAAGTGCCTGTGAGCACAGTCAGTCTAGTGTTTTTGTTGTGTAAAAGACTTCCTCAGATCAATCCTAATAAATCAGACGCCCACTTGAAAGCGGACCCGGAGATGTAGTCCACCAAGGACAAACTCTGTAATCAACTATTTTCTTCTTCTTATCTCTGTTTTATGCTGTGATTTAATCATTTATTTGCTGCTAGTTTATGTCATCTTTCATTTAAAATATTTCTTCAGTTAACAATCAATCTAAAGGAAAAACTAATAAAACTACCGTAGCAATTAATCGATCACATTCAGATCACTAGACAACCTAAAAGTATCAGCTGAGGGTAGGCATTGGCACAATATTTTTACTTGAGTGCATACACAAGGTCCTACCTTCTGTCTTTAATACCCATTCCTTACGGATACAACTAGCACTCTCTTTGACAACCTCCCCAACAACGGTGCAAAAACGTTGGGCCTATTAATCTTTCCTAAAAAAGGACCAACTAACAGCTATACATTAATTTATCAACCTGAGGTTTTATTTTACTATTTCAAGGTTATCAACATTGTTTGTGCAAGAGGAATGAAAATATGACTAGTTGTAATGATCCTATTGAAAAGCAAGACTGCAATATTAAAGGAATCAACTGAAGATGCAATCTATAATTATCGCAAAATATTCAAATCATTAAATTTTACAGGCTTCTAAAGGAAATAGAAAAAGAAAACATACTAAACAACAAGTTCTTTCTTAGGGAACAACAACTACATAGTAAACATACAACACTACAAAATTATACTATCTAACAACAATTAAACAAGCAAAATAGAAATATATGATAATCTACATGAAACAAAAGAAAGGAACATTGGCTCTTAATGGATTAACTGCAATAGGCCTACTCTATAACAATTTCAATAAACCTAATTCAAAACAGAGAATTCAATTTAACAAATCAATAGAGAGAAATTAAAAACAATTACGCAAATAGAAATAAATGGAACATTGGAATAAAACACTAATTTAATGATACAATAGAAGACATTGTTGTTTCCATGATCGGGCCCAAATCTGGAATCGAACTTCCTTACAGGAAAGTCAACATAGTAGACTAAATCTTTGTAATGAATACTTCCATTCAAATTGCAGAAATACAGTTACAATTACTGTAATCACAAGTTCAATATTCTGTCAAAAATAACATTACAACGTGAAATCTTCTTTCCAGTTTCACCACCAGTTTTATATCGTAATAGTAAAAGATAAATAATAGAGAATCTATTGTTAATAATAATCGATCCTAAGAATCTAAATATTCTCATGATGCTCGTTTAGTTTACAAAGATCTAAATGCGCCCGAAAAGCCAGGTTGAGAGGTCGTCCTCAAATAATTCTTTCCAAACATAGTGTAACAACTTTGAGGCTTACATGATATCCTCTGACCATTCCAGGAAACAAAATAAAATATCGATGTGTCAATAGATTCATGTCCAATAATGAGGATTCATTCATTATAAAATAGTACTTTAATGATCAAATTCATTCAAGAAATAATAAAAAAATAAATTCCTATAGAATACTACTAAATTCAATACTACACTAATTAATATAACTTAATCACACAAAAGAATTTAGAAAATAGTATAAAAAATAAGAAGTAAGGCAAGGGAAATATGAAAAATATGAGGCCCAACAAGAAGCTATCAAGATAATGAAACATCTTAATAAATTTAACAATGACTAAGGATTATATATTAGTAGGAGATGGATTTCTTTAATCTAGCAACAAAAAAGTAATAGGATTCGAGTTGACAAGAAGTAAAATAGAGGGCCAACATTGTTCTAGATTATTATATTTTCTATATATATGGTAATTCATTATAACTAAATGGGTTGTATTGAATATGAAATGAGATAAATATGCTTCTAAATGTTGATTCAAGTTAACCCATGCCAAGATTTTTTTAATAAGAGAATATGAGCTATTGTGTTATCAATGAGGAGAATTTGAAGCATTTTGAACCTTCCACGCTTGATAAAGTAGGAGGAAGAAATTACACTATTCAAAAAGATTGAAGAATTAGTGATAAATGTGGGTATTGAGTTGAAAGAGGAAATTGTGTTGCATATGAAGCTTTATGAAATTTAGAAAATTAAAAAAAGAGTTGTTGAGAATTGCTTTGGGGAGCCAATCACTACAAAATTAAAGTAGCATATGCTTTAGGATGTGAATCATATTTCCCATCCTCTTAAGAACTGTTAGTTTTTTAGGAACCAAAAACTCTCCAAAAGGAAAAATATGATTTTAAATTGATAAAATTGAGATATACTAGAGACATATATGATTGAGGTAGTTGATTATACCAAGTTCAATAACATAGGAAACTTTGTTAAGAGAATATTTATTTATATGAACAAGGTCGATTAGTTATTTATACTAGATTGAAGTGGATTAGTGCACATATGTTGACAAAAAACCATAAGAAAAATTTGATTGGAGGAATGATGTTTGATTCATTAATTTGTGGAAATCCTTGTTGCATTGAGAGGCACTCTACAACCTAATATGAGTGAAATGTTTTTACACTAGTGTTATATAGTGTTACATTAAAAATAATAACAAGGGTAATAACTCCAAAGAAGCTAGTCCTTGCCATTAGACCATGGTTTGTAATTTTGTTCATAAATTTGGTAAGAGGGGAAAAAAATATGCTACAATTTATTCAAACAATTATAGAATTTCAAAATTTGACAAAAGAGTAAGACAATGCAAAAAATTTCATTGCATAGGAAAATACTGACATAATAGAATGAGCTAGCTATAAATTAAATTTTAAACTTCATGAAGTTAAGAACATGGAAAAATAAACATAGCATATGGATTAAAATCATGGAGTATTAAACATAAATGTAACTTTAATCATTTTACCTGGTAAGAATTGGAGAGGAATTTATACTTATGAGATAAACTTTAAATTTATGAAAACAAGATTTATTAATTTTATTAACACAAATATGTTTTTGCATATATTAATATCCATGCATATATTGATTTCCATAGGCCTGTGTGATAATTCCCATCGCTTGAAAAAGCTTACTAAGTCTAAAATTGGTGGAGGTAAGGCATGTGCGGAGGTAAAAGGGTAATTGTCACAATATTTATATTTTATTTTACTTGAATTAGTATCATACCTAATATATTAGGAGAAGTTAAGGTATTTTTGGGTTACATGGATAGAAATGAAGGTACTTCAATGCATATAAGAGAAATATAGAGCCTAAAGCAGTAAATTGGGTTTAACTGAAAGAATTTATCAAATTCGATATATTCCATAGAGAGGTATTTCCAATGGTATTTACATGAAAATCAGGCATAAAGTGAGTAATGACACTCTCCCTCTTTTGGTGGAAACATTTCCTTTTTCCCCTATATTTTTTCTTGGTTAAGTCATTTCATGTATAAAAGAAGATAATATGTCCAAATGTAATTTTCATGTTTTAAATTGGTAAGAATTGAAGAGAAGTTTATTCTTACAAAAAAAAAAAAACTAGAAAAAATACTTTTTAATTCCATCAAGGGAAATATGTGTGTGCATATATTAATTTCTATAGACTTGTGCGATAAGTCTACTCACTTGAAAAGTCTTAGTCTAAAATTGGTGGAAGCAAGGGATGTGTAGAAGTAAGGCATATGCAAAATCAAGACATGTGCAGAAGCAAGGCATGTGTGGAGATAAAGTTTACGTGGAAATAAGGTATGTGCAGAGGTCAAGAATGTGCATAGGTAAATGGGTATGTACCATATGACTCCTTTTGTGATATTCCAGAAACATGAAAAAGTCAGAATATTTTATGTTGTATTTTACTTCATTTGGTCGCACACCTAATATATTTAGAGAAATTAAGGCATATTATGGATATGTTAAGGAAATAATAAATATCATGGCTATATGATTTATCTAGTCGTAGAATTCATTTTTGGGTTACGTGAAAAGAAATGAAGGCAGTTCGATACATTAACAGAAATATGTATGTGCATATATTAATGTGTATAGTCATGTGTGATAAGTCTCTTGTTTGGAAAAATATTACAAAGTCTAGAACTAATGGAAGTAAGGCCCTTTTTGAAGTAAGAAATTTGCATAGGAAAAGCATGTGCAGAGCTAAAGTTGATGTGGAAGTAAAGTATGTGCGAAGGCAAAGCATGGGTGGAGGTAGAAAAGGTAGGTTCCACTGCTCTAAACTGTTCATTAGAGAAATTTGAGGCCTAAAATGGGCCTCCTAAGAAAAAATTACAACCAAAATAAACTTTATAAAAACCAATAGGAATCAATATGATGATCTCAACCATGGGGGATGATTCACCATTTTTTGGGTAAAAAGGTAAGAAGATTAAAAAATAATGAAATAATAAAACTACTTTTCAAATTGTATTTTCAAATTATCTCCCTCATATTTTACTCAAATTTTGGGTGGGAGTACTCATTGGATGAAAAAATTATTTCCTCATCCAAGGAGTACCCACGTTGCATACTTTCGATGGACCCTACTACACAAAAAATCAGAAATACATTAAACAATGTGATTGCAATCATGGTTTTCGTGTATTTCTCATTTTTCGTGTAGTTTTGTCCATAGAAAGTATGCAACATGGTTACTCCTTGGATGAGGAATCAAATTATCCATCCAACGAGTGCTATTGCTCAAAATTTGAGTAAACCCATAGGGAGATAATAGGAAAATACGAGTTGAAAAAACATTTTTTTCCTTTTTTCCCTCTAAGATTTGATTATGTAATATAATCTTATTTTATTATTGAAACTATTATTTTATAATTTCCTTAGGAGGCCCATTTTATACCTCAAAATTCCCCTAATGTATATTTTTCTAGTTAAGGGAAAAATTTAACTTCCTAGGGCCTCAGTGGAGGTCCCTCTGTGTTTTTAGAGAGGTGGTACTCTTTATGTGCACATGCACACAAAAAAAATTGGATTTTCAACACATACACTACGAGTGGACCAGGTCTCCTCAACGACGCAACTAAAAGAAATAATAAGGAGTTAGAAAGTATAGTTTAAATATAAATTTCCATCCATTATCATAGTAAGAGAAATATCATTGAAGCATATAAAAGGACAGAGAAAAAATGACAATGTTCAAATGCTGAAGAGCTATAAAATGATTTTATTCATGTAACATCATAATCAGCAAAAGAAAACATTCACGAGATTCATACATCTTTAACAAGTTTCTAAACCAAAAATGAATTTCTTCCTCAAAAGGAGCTCTCTGCAAGAGTAAAAAATATTACAAATTTAGGTTTTAAAAATGTTTCGTGCATAAAAAAATCAACAAAATAATGATACTTAATTGGAAATGTAATTTCATTCATCCCAAGAAGGACTAGCATTAGGATCCCGTGAACCATAACACAAATAATATACCAAGAATAAAAAAAGGAATTGCAATCAAAGATCGACTTTAATGATGGATAACACAACCAAGGAACCTGAATGATCAAAGACTACGAAGAAGGAAGGGAATGCTTAAATAATGAATTATACTAAAAAAATGTGGAAGATAGATCTTGTGTTATTGAAGTTTTCATTGCCTTTAGATAGATGCCCTTAGATAGTTGTTGAGATAGATCTTGTAAATATATTATTTTATCTGATTGAATCCAGGTGCTTGCAAATTATTCCTTACTGATCCAAACCTTGAACGAATTCAGATTCACTTAAATTAAAAAAATTTAAAAATTATAAAAACTTTGCAAGGTGGGTACTATTATTTGCGGTCACTTTTCGAATAGAAAATTGCAATGAAATGAATTTGTTTTCTTATTTTGTTCAAATAAAACTAACCATGGGTGGTATTTTCTTCAAAATTTTAAAAGAAAATAATATCTAAAGAAAAATTGGACAAAATTAGTGGCTTACCTTGAAATCCATTCATTTGAATTACAATATTTCTCTCTTGTTGATATTTTTCGTCTTAAGGAAAAATTCAATCTCCTAGAGCCTTAATGTAGATCCCTTTATGTTTTTATAGAGGTGGTACTCCTCTTTGAAATGGAATTAAAACATTAAAACATGCACCTCTGAGTGGACCAAGTGTTTTTCCTCAAATATGCAAAGAAAAAATTAGTGAAAGATATAAAGATAAAAATTTAAGCATGAAATCCATCCATTCCATCATAGTAATAACATATCATTGAAGCATACCAAAATATAGACATGAGATCAAATTTATCATATATTAGAGAGCTAAAAAATGATTTCATTCATGTAGAATCGTAAATAGCATAGGAAAACATACACGAGACACATACAACTTTAAATAATTTTATGAATCACAAATGAAATTCCTTCCCAAAAGGAAGCTCTCTATGGGAGTAAAAAATGTTACAAATTCAAGTTTTCAAAATGTTTGGTTCCTAAAGAACTCGTCAAAATCCTAATACTTAATCTAAAATGTAAATGAATTTTTCCCTAGGGGGACTAGGGTTAGGATCTCATGAACCATAATGTAAATAAGATATATAGAATAAAAAGGAGCAATTGTTGTTAGGGATCGACTTAAGTCACAGATAACACAATCTTGAATGTTGAATGAAGAAAAAGGTAATGCTTCATGTTTTAAGAATAATCACAAAATGTAGAAGGATGGACCCCCATTGTTGAAGTGTCAACTACCTTTTATTGTTTATATTGAAGTTTTTAATAAAAACAGTGGATAGTTAACTCAAAATGATGAATACTTGTAGGGATTTCTTTAGCCATTATTGAATGTAATATTTCATTAGAGGGGTCGTAATGTCCATTTTGACATATTTTTTGAATACCTCCTCCTAAATTTCTTAAATATCTTCCTACAATTTCTCAATCAAGATAGGATGATATTCATTAACATAAACAAAAATAAGTAACCATTTCCTAATCCCTTGCTCATTAAAATCAATTATATTATCAAACTTCACTCGTATTGCCTCTTTTAAATTTTCCAAATCAACTTTTAAAATTTCCTTGGAAATTAACATATAATCTCTTGTCAAGCATGGAATATCAAGATAATCAACAATTTTGATTTCTTGGAAAAGGAATTATTTCTTCTATCATTTATATCATTACATTAAGAATTTATCTCCTCTAGTATAATTATTTTCACACACCATCCAACTTTTATCTGATTCATTCATTTAGGCCCTAATATCTTTTGTTGTGATCTCCATTGTTCATTGAGTGAACCGACCTTCCCAACAAAAGTAGATAAGTCACTATCTACAAAATGCTTGTCATTCTGAAGGTAATTTTTAACCCAGTCAATGAAGGTTTTAATTCTCTGTGCTAAAAGCCTCAAATGGGAAACTACTTCCCATGAATTTTCAATATTTTTCTTATATTACTAACAATATAAGATTTTACTCCATTTAGGAGGTGGACCACTTTCTTAAATCTATGGGGTGCTATAGAGGTAGAAATTTCCAATGCTAGTACTTGTATTGTGAGTGGAGTCACAAATAGAGGAACCACATGCTTTTTTTTCCAATGGAGTTTTAAAATAGAGGAACCATGTGCTTGTATTGCGAGTGGAATCACAATCAAAGGAATCAGGCGTAGAGATTCTTCTCTCTCTTTTATTCTTCTTTTTATCCTAAAGATTTTTGCTTATTATTTCATAACAGAGTGTGTCAGTGCCTCTCCATTAGTTTAATGCAACTTTATGATCCAATGGCTCCAAATTCATATACATCAATATCCATTTGTGTTTGATCAGTAACCTTTTTATTGTGAACCTTTTCTCTTTCAATTTTAAACTTTTTATTACCTTTTTCACAACTTGTATTTTGCAATATGATGGGGAATTCATCAAAATTAGTGACTACCTCGGCAATTTCTTCCATTATTATTTGATTTTTAGCTAAACGAGTAGTAACCCAATCAAGTGGTGTTGTGATATCAAATTTAATGTCCATAAACCCTTCCACGCTTATTTTTTCCTTGGGAATTCTAATTTTGGTTCATTAAGCCATGTGCGATCTCTCTGAGATGAATTTGGGAGGCTGATCTTCCTCATCTCCACCACCTAAGTTCCTATCATTACTCACTCAAGGTATAATTTCTATTTATTTGAGTAGAGGATGAACTCAAGAAATTCACAGATGTGGAGGTTGGAGGTTTTTTTGTGGGTTTTTTCCTCTCTACTTATATCTTCCTCCCATACTCATATTAGTTTCTTCAATAACTTATTTTTAACAGACCTGGGTCAAAAGTTCATGTAATAAAAGTTAATAAAGGATACAATAAGACCAGGATTAAGGGACACTTATTCCAAGTTGAATGTTGGGCAAATATATCCTAGTGGGAATCATTGGATGTGTTTATGGCTAAGGGTAAAATGGCAAAGGAAATGGCTAAGGCTTTGGAAAGGAAAAACAGTATTTTGGCACATTTATTTATGAAAATAATGAAAATTAGGATAAAATGAAGGGGAAAGGTCATAGGTTTCATGTGAGGAGGAAATTGAATTAAAATAATGGAAAATGAAGAAAATAGAGGCCTCATTAATAAAAAGGATTCTGAGGATCAGTTGGTAGATATTCCAACTTAGCTTTTGTCAGTTTAGTTTTGGAGATCTCTCAATATTATCTCTCTCTCTCTCTCTCTCTCTCTCTCTCTCTCTCTCTCTCTCTCTCTCTCTCTCTCACTCTTAGACACTTAGAGTTTTATTGGAGCATTTCATCATTGGACCAAGAAAGGGGAAAGAAACAAAATGAAGGACAAGGAAAGGAAAGGAAAGAAAAGATAAAGCAAGGAAGAATAGGATCAAGCAGCTTCAACAGGAATACTTGTAGCTAACATATTTCCTGTGTGATTTCCCAGCTATTTTGTACATGCATGGCTTATGCATGTTGGTGGTGGCATGGTTTTGTCGGGTTTTGATAGTGGTTTTCAGCCTTGCCTTGCCTTTTTCCGGATAGCCATGGTGTGGTGGGATTGATCTCGGTATTGAATTTTGGAATTGTCAAGTGGCTTTCGAAATCCAAGGCAGAGGTGATCTCAAGAAATTCCCAAAGGCCTAGGAATCCCTTGACCAGTTTAGGAGGGATACACGGTAAAGCCTGAGGGTGGTGTCTCAATTTACGGCCTAGTGATCTAGTGTGGATTACGGTAAATCCTGAGAGCCAAGGCGCCAGAAAATTCCTCAAGGATAGTGATGGAGTCTGGAGGAATTCCAAGCTCGGCTTGATTTTTTGATCTTCGCACTGTTTTAGGTGTGATCACGGTATGGTGAGGGTGGAGGTGGTTTAACCTCTGGATTCCCTTGGTTGTTTTTGGATTGGTTTATTCATGATATCCCAAATTCATGCCTGTAATATGGCACAGGGGTGACTAGATGAAGAGAGATTTGGCTCATCCATGTTTATCATTGGGTGGTACGTAGAAGTCTCGAACCTGGTTGGATCTTGAATATGTTGAATAAAAGCTAAGTTTTCTTGATTTTGTACTTCTTAATGTGTGTCTTTAATGGTTTTTATCTCATTTTTAATTACGTGGTTTTATGTTGGTTATAAGCATGGTTATATAACTGGTTCAAGTCACAGTTATTTCATGTACTTATATGTAATTGTAAAGATAATGGATGCAATATGTAATTGATGTCATAACAGTTCAAGGGAGAGGGTAGTGATCCTTCTTTTCATGTCTCATAATATTTTCCAGTCATTCATGCTCTGCCTTGTATCCCAGACCTGTAGATTGCATTGATGCTAAGTGTTTGACAGAATGTCAGTCACGGTTGGGATGGTCAGGTGCAGTCCTGGAGTTAGTTTTCGGTTCATTAGCCTTGCCATTGTGTTTTTGATGGATTCTGGAAGCTATGGGAAGTTATGGGTAGTGACCGATATTCTGAGCTTAAAAAGTGGCACAAATCCTAGGGATGCAGGCACAGGTATGTGGAAAAAAGTCCCCAGACGCACTCATGCCCATGTTGTGGGAGCGTCTAGAGCCTCCTAAATGAACCCTTGTCCATATCAAGGGAGCGTCTGGTGGATTTCTTCACTAAAACTAAGTGGGACCCATGAACCGGTTAAGTGGATGACTAGGATAACCTCTGGGGGTACTATAGCAGGTGCAGGAGGCATGTGTTATCGGTTTCCTTTGATTTCACTTCCTTAAAGTCACCAAGGAGGTTGTGTCTTGGCATAGTATCCCCACATATAATTTTTACCCCGGGTGAGCTGGTGAAGTGGGTAGATATGAGGGAAGGTGTTGCTACAGGATGGTATCAGGGTATGTTGCACTCTCTTTGGGTCATATGTGATACCACAGGGTGGTATCAGGGCATGGTTGCGCTCTTTTTGGGAAAAGTATGAGGTTTTCAAGATTAGTATTGTCATGCATTTCTATTGGTTTCATATGTGTTTCTCATACTTGTGGTATATGTATTTTTTGAATACACATGGTGTTGATCGTGGTGGCAGTGATGTCGCCATGGGAGGGATGTTGGTGTTGTTGTGAAATGTGTTGTCATGAGTGTATGACTAGCTATACATGTCATGTTCTTACACGTTGTCAAGTGTGCATTGGTATGATTGATGTTTTCATGCATAGGTAATGGTTTGTATTTTATATGGTCATTCATTGATGACTGAGCTTTAGTTAGAATTATTTTTACGTGTAGATACTGTGAAAATTCCAAGTTTGGAATCCTACTATAGCCAACTAGAATTACTTCACCTATTTATTAAATGAAAAATTTATTTACAATTTTCTACTTTAAATAGTGAATAAAATTACTATTGTATCCTTCACTTAATTAATTTAAATATATCAAAATAAGAAACTAAGAAAAAAGAAAAATATCACACAAGACATCATTGTTTTTGAACAAACGTCCCTAGAAAAACCCAACGCGAGAAAACCAGTGCAGTGGATCTGAGGGTTTTATTATTAAGCATTAGTTTTTTTAGAATACAATATTTGGATGCCTTGATGACTATCCAGTACAAATAATATCACTCGGTAGAGAAAATTAGTGATTATGTCTAACTCTACACTATAAGTCCCGAGTGATCTGGTAGCTGAAAGAACGTCCTCTCGGCACCCTCTACGATGCCTCTGTGTAGCAATTATGTGGGCTTGTGTAGGGGACCCTAGGAGACTATGTCACCTCCTCTGCTGGATCGATCTTCTCTCAAGAGGCTCAAGTCTAGCCCTCTCGGTCAGAATCTCAATCTCCCTGCAAAATCTCAGACTTCTTCTTGGAAACGTTGTGTCGTCTTTGCGTGTGGCCTTCATGGCCCTGCGTCACCTTCTTTGGGCACTGCGCTTCCTCCTCTATGTATCTCTCTGCCTCTCTGTTGAGTATTCTTAGCTCTAGAGAAGATCCTCTAACCAAAACTGTCTCTGCCCCTCTCTGCGTGAGATTTTCTCGATCAAATTTTTCCTCTGAGCACTGCTCACTTCATAAAAATCGATCTTTTGGTATCTTGGTGTCTTTCCAAATGGTCTTCAAGCCTTCCTTAAATAACATTCTCATTGAAATTAAATTTCCTAGATTAGAAGATAATCAATAGCTAAGATCATTTGGCTTGATCCTTGTATTCTTCTAGAAATTACACTCATAGTTTAGATTAATACCCATTAATTATTTTATTTACCTAATTTTAGACTTAGGGTCTCATTAAAATAATTAATTTATTAATAAAACTGACTCTGGGAGGAATTTCCCCAAACTATTTATGGGTTATCTCGAATACATGTGTCTAAGCCTCTCCACAAAATTTGAGACTTAAAGCACATCCGATGCTACTTTAAATCAACAGATACACTTATGAATTATAAGTCTATATGTTGTTATGATTATGTCTATACATGTATTATGTTGATTGGTTGATCTTGTAGATGATATATCCTCCACAAATTATGCTAAGGTACATTGGTTTATTGTGATTTGGTTTAAGCTAACATGAGATGCCTTGCGGAAAGAATTCAAAGATGACTAGCAAGATGGTAGAATACAAATATTATCCTTATGAATATGATGAGAAACATTGCGTTGAGCACTCCTCTGACTTAGGAGACACCTTGAGAATTTTGGAGGAAGAAATAAGGAGCTGTAAGGAAGATAATGGTAGAATCATACAGGAACATGAGAAAGAATAAGAAGTTAATGTAGTAATCCTTCAGATCTTCTTAGAGTTGCAGAAATAGGGGCCAATTAGGATCAGTTATGGGTAGGAGGATGGGACTAACAGGTCATATGGAAGCAAGTATCATGGTGGTAACAGGTGAGATAGAGATGACATAATTAGAGATGGAAGGATCTTAGACACTCCTGACAGGAGAGGTGACAAACACATGCTATTCTAGTTATGGTTCTGATAGGCATCGTGATCGTCATCATTATTATCCTTACAAGAGAAGTGACAGAGATATTTTCTAGATAGGTTTACAAATGAAAACCCACCTTCATTTGATGGAGAGTTGAAGAAATCATGGGAAGTAGAAGCATGGTTTCTTGATATGAGAAAATTCTTTAGGTTGCATGATTACTCAGAAAACATGAAATCCAGAATAGCTACATTCAACCTCAAAGGTAAAGGAGATATTTGGTGTGAAGATGTGAATAATTTCAGGGGTATTTATGCGGAGGAACTGACTTGGAGTGAGTTTGAGAGGTTATTCCAGAAGAATTGCCTATCAGATAGGTACTATGATGTCAAAGCTAAGGATAATTATGAGTTACAGATGACTTCCATGAAAAGTCATAAGTATAATAGAAGGTTCTTGGAGTTGTTGAGATATATGCCTTATGTTAAAATGGCACCAAGAAATGGCACCCCAAAGTGGGGCTTATAATTTAATTATCCTTTAATTAAATAGGAAGAGAAATTGTAATTTCATCTCATAACAACTTGTATTAGTTAACTATTTAAGAATGACTGAGTTAGCATAGGAAATTCGAGTTGAGGATAAGAGAGGATGCATATAGAGTGGTTCCATTATTTAAGGGGGTCCAGTTATAGTTATGCATTAGTTTTAATTAGTTAACTCAAGAAATTAAGTTAAAATCAGTTTAACTAGTTCTAACTGAGTGATGAGCTAGTGAGTGATCTAGTGAATTAATTCTTATTTAATTCACATTGAGTGATCAATCAGTTAACTGATAATTCACTATAAATATTTGTTTCATGTCAGTTCTGAGGAAGATCCAATTGATATACAGGGTAAAGGGAAGATAATAATGATTTGTTTAATTAGAAAATTGTTCATGTGAGTTATAGAGACAGTTGGAGGCCTGGGAAGGATTTCACAATTATTCCAAGGGATTTTCCTATTTAATGGGACCTTAATTCCTCAAGGAATGCATGAGCAAGGCAGGCTAAGCAGAGGTAGTGAATTGGCTAAGTATTTGTCTAATTTTTCCTAGACCGGTGTGAGACAATTGGCAGAGTGCAGGAGTTCTCTTGTGAGAGAAAAAAACATATTGTTCATGATCATTGACTTTACATATAACAGGTTTTTAGGCAGTGTGTTTTCCCCAAATACATGTTTTTTTGTGCGATTGATTGTTTCTTTCTCTTACTTGTTTATGTGATTGTTCTATCCTGTTTTTTTTACGCAAACTGTAGAAGGGATTGGGTATATTTTTTTAGTACATTATAAGATCAGATTGAATCTCGTGGTTATATTTTATATATGGTATAAGAGTGCCAGGAGTCACAATAAGAAGAGACGAACATAGTAGTTTTTTTTATCAGGTTTGAATTTGCATAATTATTCTTCATTATCTAGTCACAGATCAAGATGTATTTCACTGGCTTAAGACTCAAATATGCACTTGAGGGAAATTCAAATTATATTTCATGGAAGGATAGGATGGAGGCAGTGATTGAGGACAATAGACTGAAGGCTTTCATAGATGTTGATGTCCTGCAGCCCGCAGCAGCACATGCTCAACTTCTTGATGCATGGAAGAAGAATGTTGTGAAAGCAAGAAGGATCTTGTTAGAGGAAGTTTGAGACCATATTTTCGCGAGCCTCCATGGGAAGGTGAATCCATATGAAATGTATAAGGACTTGACAGATATGTATCAAAATAGCAGTGACCATAGGAATTTGGCATTGAAAGACAAGATCAAGAACAGAAAAATGGAAAAGGGTGACATGATCCAGAAATAAATGACCAATTTCACTCAATGTCGAGATGAGCTTGGAAGTGTTGGGGTAACTATTTACATGGATGACTTGGTGATAATATATCTTCTATTCCTTCCCAAGAGCTAGCATAGCTACCAAGACTTCATTAATGGGAGTGATAAGCTTCCATATTGGGAGCGACTTTGGTATTATTTGGCACAAGAAGAAATTCAGCAAAGCACTAAAGATGGATCCTCGTCAAAGAATGATGATGAGAAAAATTTTGCCTTGAATGGAAAGGAAAAGAAAGGAAAATGGAAGGCATCCCCTTCCAAATCTGAGACTAGTAGGGTAGGAAAGAAGCGAGACTTATCAAAGGTGAAATGTTTCAACTTTCATGAGCATGGACACTATGCCAAAAATTGTCCACAAAAGAACAAGAAGACAACCTCATAAGCAGTAGTAGGTGAACCATTGGCTTTGCAATTTGAGTTGGAATTTACCCTCATCGTATGCATGGTCTTATTCGTGTTTGGATATGTGTGGTACTTGGATATTGGATCCTCATTGCACAGGACTGGAAACAAATAATTTTTCAGCAGCTTGGAGGAGAAAGATCTCCATATGTACATAAATATGGGTGATGATGGGAGGTATAGCACTATCAGGATTGGTATAGTTACTTTCCATAGAGAGTCAGGTAAATCCCCCATACTAAAATATTTCATGCATGTACCTAGTTTAAAGAAGAATTTGGTTTTTGTTGCTATGTTGGAAGATCATGGATATGATGTTATTTTTAGTGAGGGAAAGGCATTCTTTTGGCACAAAGCCACTGGACAGGTGAGAAATATTGGAGTTTAGGTGAAGAACCTCTACAAACTTGATGTGGATGACTGTGAAGCATTGAGAAGCAAAGAAGAGAAGGTTGGGCCATCTACACCATAGTGCTTTGAGGATCATGCAGCATATTTATACAAGGCTTCCAAAGGGTACAATTGCACAGAGAGACACATGAAAAGGGTGTACCATGGGGAAGTATACAAATTCCACATTTCATGATAAGGAAAGTTGAGAAGCGGAAATCCTTGAGAGAGTTCACTCATACATGTGTGGACCATTTTGTTCTCAATAGATTCCATAGCAAAGCACAGGTATTATGTGATTTTTGTTGATGATTTTTCAAGAAAGTGTTGGTTTTTCTTCATGCAAAATAAATATCAGATGTTCTCAAAGATTTTCAATTTCAAGGAACTTTTTGAGAAAGATACATGGAAGAAGATGAAGAATCTAGGGAGTGACAATGGTGGAGAATACATCTCTAATTAATTCAAGAACTTTTGTTCCTCTGAAGGAATTCGAAGAGAATTGATTGCACGTCATAACCCACAGTGGAATGGGGTTGTAGAGAGAAAGCGCAGAACTATTATGGGAGAAACACGAGCTATGTTTCATGATCAGGGCCTACCATTGCATCTGTGGGCGAAGGCATGCAATACAGTAGTATTTTTGTACAACTTAAGTCCTCATCAGATACTTTGGATGAGTACACCAGAGGAGTATTTTTCAAGTAAGAAACCAAATGTTTCATATATTAATATTTTTTTTTCATCTTTCGAATTCCATGTGACCAAATATGCTAGGAAGAAGCTACAACCAACAGCAGAGTTGGGGATATTTGTGGGGTACACTAATACACCTCATAATTATCAGGTGTACTTGCCAACACATCGAATGATAGTGGTAAGAAGAGATGTGAAGTTTGATGAAGACAAATCCATGTGATTTTCCCTTGAGAGGGAGCTTGAGTTGCGTGGAATTGAGTAGCTCTTAGCTCCAAATTAGGATGAACCTCAGGATGTGGAGCAACCACAAGAAGAGGAACAAAGAGCGGTAGAAACCACTCATGTAGAGCCATCCACCTGATGTGGAAGGAAGAACACTAGAGATGCTGACATATTATTGTTGGATGCGAGAGATAATGTGGGAGCACCCACATCACATTGCAGGCCAAGAAGGTACCTAAAGCAGTACACTGGATACATGACTCTTATGAGCGAAGGTATTGATATAGTACCATCCTCTTTTGAGGAATCATTTCACTAGCCAATGTGGGTTGATGCCATGGTTGAGGAGTATGACTCCATTATCGGGAAAAGTGCATGGTAGGTTGTCCAAAGACAAGTGGGGAAGTCAGTGGTAGGATCCAGATGGGTCTACAAGGTGAAGCAAGTAGCATATGAAAGTGTGGAGAAACACAAGGCTAGATTTTTGGCTAGAGGGTTCTCTGAGGTGGAGGGGATTGAATATAATAAGACCTTTGCACCAGTCACAAGGTACTATTCCATTAGATCAATCCTTGCACTCTTAGCATAGATGGGATGGAAGATACATCATATGGATGTAAGTAAAGGCTTTCGCAATGGATTTGTTGAGGAAGAAGTGTACATTGAGCAGCCGAAAGGTTTTGATACCTTAGACAGGGAGTCATATGTGTGCATACTCAAGAGAGCACTGCATGGGAAAAAGTGAGAACCTCGTGCTTGATATACTAGGATTGACAACTATTTCACCGGTTTGGCTTCACCAAGGGTGAAGCCAATGCGAATCTATATAATATTGTGGTTGATGATAAGCTTTTGATTATTGTACTTTATGTTGATAATCGGATATTTATAGGTGATGAGCGACTCATAAAGTCTTGAAAATATGATATTGCAAGAGAATTTGAGATGAAGGACATGGGGCTCTTGCACTATTTTCTTGGATTGTAAATATGGAAAAGACATGCGGAGCTACTTGTATCTCAGGGAAAGTATTCCAAGGAGATCTTGAGGAAGTTCCACATGGACGGAAACAAACCCAAAGACTACTCCTGCAAGAAACCGGAGGAAGGAGGATATTACCTTTGGAAAAGTAGTTGATGTTATTGTTTATAGGAAGCTTGTGTGTTCACTTGTGTGTTTTGTGAACACTCAACCCGACATATGCTACGCAGTTAACCAGCTGAGCCAAACTATGGTTAATTCAACCAGGTTCTTTGGAAGGCAGGGAAGCATGTTTTGAGATATATCAGGGGCACTATAGAGTATGGATTATGGTAGAGACAAATAGAGGGAGTGAATCTTCAAGGCTTCACCGATGCAGATTGGGAAGGCAGTCCATCTTACCGAAAGAGCACATTGGAAGGCACCTTCAGCATAGGATCGAAAATAGTTTCTTGGTACAACAGGAAACATAGATCATTTGCACTCAGTTCAGAAGAGAAAAATTACATGGCATCTAGTCAGGTAGCATGCGATGCCATCTGGATTAGGAAGATACGTTTTGGTTTTTTTGGTCAAGAGATGGATCCAATGTTGATACATTGTGATCACTAGAGTTGCATCAAAATCTCAGTTAATCTAGTATTACATAACGGATCCAAGCATATTGATATCCGATATCACCATCTCAGAGATTGTGTTCAGAGGAGGATTATGTGTTGGCTTGATGGGGCCTAGATCTAGGTTCAAAGTGATTGCGCAGTCCAACAAAAGCCACTATTACCGGCCCTTTCAGAAACGTCCTGCTTGCGCAGATGGATGTCTCACCTGAGGCAATATAAGGGGATGCTAGAACCAGGTTTCTGCATCCATAGGGACACTAGACTATGGATTTAGTGCTTTTCCTTCTTATCAAGGATCTGCAAGTCAGATCTATCAATATTACCAATGTTTCTCAACACAACTTTGAACTTACTCACAGACTAGGCGATCGTTCATTAAACACATTAAATAACCATAAAATAGACTGTGTTATTCAGTTATAGACCAAAACCCTTATTCAGCATATGCATTTATAAACAGTAAGTAAAACATAAACACATCAATATAACTCATATTTTCTCTACAATTCATTCATTAAAATCCAAATTTGTCTCATACATCCACTTTCCACCCTACGCACACAGTTGGAAGGGTCTGCGCACACAATTGTAGTCTTTCCTACACAAAGCTAGAGGAGCGTTTTCCTCTAATCGAAAACAAAGACTCTAACTCAGTCTGACATCCAAATGCATTGTAAAAGATATCTCATTCATAACCTCCATATAAATTCTATCTAGACTCCTTATATAGATTTGGCTTCTACAATACCATGGTCCCAAACCATGGGTGGAGTCCAACGTTCACAAAAGCACCCATCCCATTACATAATAATGGGATTTAACCCACCCCAAAGCCCCGAAGACTAAAAATATAGTCTACACTATGCTCTCTGCTCCTCGATCTACGGATTCTTTACTTCATGGGGGATCCCAGCTCCAACAGGCCCCCAACACAAAATTGTGACTCGTCCTGAGTCACAATGGTTGTGCGCCCTCGATATTTTCTTTGATGCCACGCAAGGCATCCTTCAACAGGTTAACTAATTCAACGCACTGTTTCTGAAATTTGTAGATTTCTCTGAATATTGTCTCTGTGACCTTCTTATATGCTCTGTTCTCCATCCCTCTCTATGCCTCACGCAGAGTTTTAAAATTAAACTCTGTAGTTTTGGAAATCTAACTGGACTTAGATTCCCATGGCTTTATCATGGTTGCAAGCAGCCCATCCTTTCTACGCAACGCAACAACTTTCTCCTACAAAGACTTACCCTCTTTGAGATTTTTAATCCGTTGTAGTGGCGCTAAGGTCTTCGCAGTGACCTTAATTTGATCCATTTGTTCAAGCTTCTCATGGAATTCAGCTTCGATCTTCTGCACCTGATGGTCCTCCTACAGCGAGGACTATACATCCAGAGCCTCCCCAAAGGTAGTCACACAATCTTGTATGCAAGACTAGATCTGCTTTATGTCTACTTTCAGCTCCTTTGTGCCCTACTCTCTAATATCTAGCGGAGTGGCAGGCTGCAATTGCAGTTGTAGCTCGTCTATTTTCATCTCCATCTCCATGTGGACTTCATCGACTTTAGCCTTTGAATATTTGACCATTGTGGCCAACTTGGCCACTTTATCCTCAAGCACAGGTGCTTCTTAAATATCGAGATATGGTAGCTCACTGCATGCCTTCGATATGGATTCTTCTAAATTCTAGCGTTGTTCTGCCTCAGCCTTGCGCTCTTGGATAACAACCTATTTCTTCGCAACCATGCCTTGGCATTCCTCTTGGGCATCCCAAATAATCAGAAAATAATTTAGCTCCCCGATATTTAACTCCTCATCGAGGCCCTAATGGAACTCATAAAGAGCTTGTAATGGCATCACAACAATATTTAGTGTTGTGTTCTGCCATCGGACCACCTGCTTCATTTTTTTTCCATATCAAAATGCAGTGTGCCTACATGAATAGGTACCATGTGAGTATCAGAAGTGAGTGCCAACTCCTACACAGATGTACTTGGTTTAGGTGGTGCCCTGCTAGGTGGAACAACGCTCGCTTGCAATGCACTCACCTGCACCTGCAAATATTGAAACTCTTTGTGGACATCTTCAAGTACTTTCTTCTACTGCTCTTCGATGTTGCCCCAAAACTCTTCATTCACTTGTCACATAGCATCGTCGATCTCGTCAATGCCCCCCTTAGTGAGGACCATGTTTGTTGGACCAGTGGATCTATCAAACTTGACCTTCTTTTGTATGCCACCCTTCTGTGGCTACCTTCTCTTGGTGGTAAAAGGGGAGGAGGGTTCCAATGGATTTTTTATTATATCACCACCAAGAATATCATCCCCTTAAGCCTCCAGATTCACCGCTTTTGTATCCTTCTACCTTGTTGGTGTAGTGGGCTTTGCCCCACTCATTCCTGCCTTCTCCACACCTTCAGACAATGGATTTAACCAATCACTCGGTCATTAGATGATGATGGATTCTACATTTTTATCTTCGACCATGTATGGGAGCTTGTACCAGACCCCCGTGAGGTCATTATTTTCCTTAATGTGGATATTATGGAAGTTTGCTTTGAACTCCGCAACGTGGTGATATTTCTCCACATTGATTCGTGATAACCAGGGATTTTGGTTCATCACCATTCGTAAGATCATCTCAACTCCGACCAAAAAAAAAGTATTGGACATAACCCTAGAAGGCTCCATCAAATGTTATAGAAAAGCGTATTTGGTTGATTCGCATAGATTAGGGTCCGCAATATTGAACTGCAACCCTTCACATTCCCTCCATTCCATCAAAGAAAAAAGAAGCAAGAGCCATGTGTAGTGGAACTACTTGTTGTCTTCTTGCACTACTTTGCAATCTGCGAGGAATTCCATACATAAGTAGCTAGCCCAGTTGTATACAATTCCCTTGGCACATTTTGCAACTAAAGCTATGACAGAGGAAAAATCCTCCTCGTTGTGGCTCTTCCACATAATCTTACCCACAAGGATGTGCACGACGAAGCACATAGTTCTATCAGAGATAGAACTATTAAAGTACCCCCGAGAACCCTCTGTAAGCTGATATTAATTCTTCATTTTGTCTGCATGCTGCTTGTCTTCGATTTTTCCCACAAAAGGCTCTACGGGTTGCAATCCTTGATAGGGAAGGGCCGTAATTCTCCTGATCAACATTTCCATAATGGGGATCTTCTTCCCCAGCCATAAATAACCTTCATGCACCAAGGTGAGCAGCTACCACACACAAATAGTATTAATGGTACTTCACCCAAAATGTGGCACACAAATCATGTTGAGTATCCTTGACTATTGGATATCCTTCACCCATTTCATCATCTCCAATCACGTGAATCTGTCTAGGTAGGCTTGTGGGCACAGATACCCACTAGGCTCAAATTGCGGGTACTTTCTCAGGTCATTAAAATCCCAATCCTTAATTATGAGCTCAGGCACCTTGGCCATCAATTCGCCTTCCATCGACACCTTATCTGGAATCAAAGGTGTAAATACCTTTTAATTTACTATGTTGGGATATTTCACCGAATTCTTAGCCTCTAGCTTCCAAGGCACAATATAAGGAGGTTACCTGGATAGAAGCACAACTTCCTCAGCGCCAATTTCCTCTAGTGCTTATCCTTCTTCTACTTTTGCTTCCTCTGATTCAAACTCCACAGCTTTTTCCTTCTACCACTCCTGAGCACCCTTGCTCCGTTATTCCTTCATAGGTTTCTTCTAGGGCGAGGATCTAAGAATTGGTTTCTTAGGCTTCACGGACGACGTTGTGCTCGCATTCTTCTGTCCTCTAGGTGACCTCGTCCCTATGGTTTTTACTGGTGGTGTGGTCGTCATGATGTCTTCTAAACCTCTCTGGAGAAATTCCCATTCGATGTCTTCAAAGCTCCTCCCTGACATGTAGTAGCTTGTGTGACACTCTTGTGGATGGAAGTTATCTCTTCTAACACTTAGTGGAAAAAAATTTCAAATTTGGGGCAGGATCTTAGATTTGTAGAAAATTTGAAATTTGAACCTCATCATCGCCCTCATAAATGGTGATTTGGCAATGTATTTGGCCATATATTCCCATTAAATGCATTCTTCCTACTCCTTATAATGGCTAAGTCATTTTCCAATCCCCTTTTAGTGCTCCAATAGTCACTTTCTGGGATAACTTTGCGAGGCTCATCCCTTCGCCGTAGTCCTGCCTCTCTAGGCATAGTAACCTCCAACTATGCTGGCACACCATCTTTCGCACAGTACTTCAACTGCGTTGAATCCATCCTTCACCATAATCTGTCTGCATATGTTCATCTTGGCAGCTGCAGATCTCCTCCCCCACAACACCCTTGTTGGTCGGGTCTGTCAAATATTTCTGAACTAATGTCCTTGGCTCCTTAGTAATGAAAAGTAATCCTACTTCCCTTTCTTTAAGAGCCTCATTAACTCCTTCCCACCCATCAACGAAGCTATATGTTAAAAAGAATCCTTTTATCATCTCATTCAAGTCCACAGTTCTGTGGTGTAGCTCCATTTCTAGATACTATTTTTGAGGTATCGTCTAAGGAATGAAAGAACATGTGCATCCATTGTACCTGAGGTTTGGCGGCCCAAGCTTGAGTGCAGCGAGATAAATACTCATGCAGATCCCTCTGGCCATCAAACTTCTCTGTGATATTCATATTAGCCTAACCAAACCTCAACCTTGTTAATTTGCAAAAAAAATTTCAACCTCCTAAACTTTCTCTGTGCAAGGTCCACCATCAGGCTAGAGTATACCTTAATGCGAAGTCAAAAGCTTCATACCTCTATTCTTAGACACCTTTTTCTCAAATTATTAGAGAAACAAGACAAAATTCCACGTGCCATCATAGAAAGGTAGGTTGTGTACTTCTGATCTGACACAACGTAGAGATTTGGTCACCCTATTACAATGCTTACTAGTCACCTCATGCAAACGGTTATGAAAATGCTACAACTCTTCATTGGAATCTGAAACGCATGAGCTATCATGATCCCCACATATTCTACCATCTGCGGTGGTATTAATCCTTTCTTCATCCTTCGCAATAAGTTTATATAACTGATAAATCGCAGCATCCACATACTCATGTTGGACAGGCTCTGTATAGCGCACACCTTCGGAAGGATCTAATGGCACAACAACATGGGTAGCATTATGTTCAAAGATGATCTTCATATTCTTCAAGTTGATTATAGCATGTATTTCATAAGCCCAGTCAAACCCCAACAACGCATGATATGGGATATTTTCATCAACGATCTCAATCACTTCAAAGTCGGTCAACATGTCAGCACCATCAATACCTAATCTAATACCCTGCAATGTCCCCATAGGAAAAATATTCATCTAATTTTCCATCCGTAACTAAATTGGCAACTATTGCAGCTTATGCCTTCCCATTTGCTCCCATGTCTTCTTTGGAAGAATGTTGGAATCTGATCCTAGATCTAGAATGACTTGGTCCATCTCATAATCTCTAATATGCACAGTCAACTACATCTCCCGGCTAGTTCTCTTCTTGTTCTTGTATACTTTATTTACCACATGTTATTCCAGCTACAACCTTTCCTTGCCAACGCAGTTATCCATTAGCTCCTGCAGCCCTTCTACAACCCTCTGGTCCCTCGGCAATTTCAAACATGTCTGCAACAAGGACGCCAAGATAGACTGACCCTCTTCCTTTACTTCAGTCTTCTCCTTAGGCTTGTTTTCTAATGGAAACAATTGTCTCTGCGTGGTATGTGGCAGAGCTTTAGGAGTCATAAACATCTTCCTTGCTTCCATGAATGTCTCTTTCTTGCATTATACATTGAAGCCAACATTTTTATCCTCAACCTTCCTAACCCATGTCTTTGTCACATCCTTTATCCCTTTTGTGTGGTCTCCTATGGTATTCACACCACTACGTTTTACTATGTTAATACATGGATAGTCTATGCATGGTTCAGGCCTCATCATTTGGATATTATGAGCCGGTTGTTGGTCATGCTTATCCTTTCATTTTAGCTAACAAAATAGGACACTCTTCGACTTCATGACCAACTTATTTACAATACTTACACGAAACTGTAGTTTGATTCTGATAATCCCTTGAAAACTTTCCAGTATGTCCGCAGTTGTAGCATATGATCTGACTTCATCCACGACCTACGCCTCCTCCTTAGCCATGCCCTTGGTGTAAGAAACCTCCTCGCACGGTCGGTGAACTTGAAGCTTTGTGTCCTTCTACCTACATCCAATACAAACTAGGATTGTTCTACATCATCACGTCATAGCTCTTACAATGTTGTTCATCGTGCCCTACCGAACTGCAAAAGTTATAGAACAATTTCTTTGGCGATCTAAAAAATTTCTGCAGCAGATGAAATTTTTTTATGGAATGTTGGCCTACAACTTTGTAGAGGCTACATCATACACTAGGCCCTATACTTGGCCCCGCGCTAGATCCATGCTTCAATGGGATCAACATCCTAGCATTCAAATAGTCTCTATAAACATGGCATTGTTCTTTATAGAGACCCTCCTCTTTTCACTTGATACACCAAACCTCCATTCTCATCTCTAGGCAAACCTCCTTTCCCTTCTTTAGATCCTAGAGCTCCATATGCAAGCTCTCCAACTGAGTTTGAATCTATTGCACTCATATACTTTTATTAGCTACAGGCGATGCTTCAAGCTTCATTGCGATCTCCAGTGCTTTAGCCTAATTTGCAATCTTCTCTTGAGATAATGATAGTCTGAGATGAGGCAACGGTGAAACAATGAACCATTCTCTATGTTTTTCATCTGGGATATTGAAACTAATTTCACTCAACATAGTTTTAAATCTCTAATCTACCTCCTAGACAGACTCAATAGTCAGCTACTTAATTTCTTTGATCTCGGTTATACACTGGGACCGTGACTTTGGTTTCTTAAATTTAGAATTTAGCGCGGAATTTGTCTCAACTAAAGAAGCATTTTCATTTTTCGTAACATATTTCGTGTATGAAGATAGTGATCTATCTTCCAGCATTGTAATAAATTGTTTTTTCTTCATATTTTCATTTGTAAAATTCAGTGAACTCCATATTTCTTCTATCACAAACATGAACTGTTTAGGGTCATCTGTTCCCTTGAACACATGCATCTTTGGGGGTTGGGCCATGGTGCATGGAGGAGGTGGAGGTGGAAGGACAGAATGAAACAGAGTGATAATGGGGGTGGAAGGTTGGTGAATTTCCTCAGCACTCTACTAACTTTCAGATCTCAATGACAGACTTCGCAGAGTAGCATGGTTTCTTTTTCCTCCTTCACTCTCAAACAACGGTCTATATTACCTTTCAACATATGTTCCCCAACTAGTCCTAAAATATTTTCTATTTTTCATAGCACCAGGTTCTTTGTCTTCAAACATCAATATGAGCGCAATCGAAGTATACCCTTTTCACAAAATAACATTTTAATCCAAAAATCAATGAATTCAGGTACTTACCTCGTAGGCCTTTGAAAAATTTGTGCTCTACTTCACTATAGGACACATATTTCTTGATCGCTAAATCAATAATGAATCCCCCAAGGACGTTATCAATCTAGTAATCAACAGCTCTCGCTATATCGTTATCAATCTTTTCCAATTCCTTAATCAGATCTGTGGTCCACCTAGTAGGTATATTATTAAAATAGCTTGTTTGCATAGCTAGCCTTGAGATCCACTCGTGCATCTCACTATAAAATGACAGAAAGAAGAGATCATACTGATCTGTATAGATATACTTCTGTAGCCAGTGTTCGGTAGATATATGCGAACTTCTATTTTCTTCTGCAGAAAACTCACATTCTTTCAGATCTGTCCAATCTTAAATCTCTTTCTTAGACGAATGCCACATCCTATTATCCCTCAATCAGATCTCGGTCCTGTTGATGGGACTCTAAATTAGACGCAAAATAAGACCCATCTAACCTTTCTTAATCCCATCTACCTTCCTTATGCACATGAATATATATATATATATATATATTAAATCTCTCCTTCTGCACTTAATAATGTTTTCTTATGCTTCAATATTTTCTTTGGAAGGTTTAAAGGTAATTGCATATTTGTGCCTAATATTGGTTATTTTGTAGAATATTGTGAGAATATTTGGAAAATTATGCAGATTTGGAGAAGGAGATGATTTAGGGACTTGCTCCCTGCCACTAGAATATCAATATTGGAGAATAAATGAGCACAATATCAGGAAATTAGGGAGAAATATTGGAGATATTCAAGGGGGTTGTCCACCCTCCTTAACTCTCAAAGGTAGCCAAAGGATCCTCATGAGATCCCCTCCAACAATTCAAATTCCAGAGGTAGCCAAGCGACTCAAGACCAAGTGCACTCAAGCCATAATTCACTTGGAGTCAAGTGGACTCATTACCTATATTTTCAGGGAGCTATTGGTACTTTCCCTTGCGGATAAATAAATCTAATTAAGAGATAATTAGGGTCGATTCTATTCCATTCCGGTCCAACTATTCGATTCTGGTCCATTCGATATAGTGCATTCCATTCCATCCCATGCCATCCATTTTCCATTCTATTAGGATTTTGTTGTTTAAGACCTTCAAGATGTAATAAGATTTCATTTTAATGCAATGAGTATTCAGATGAATTTTTTTTGATATAGTTCCAGAGAGTTGTGCTCATGGATTAGGGCCCAATCCATGTGCCTCAGCTTCTCTGTATGTTACCATTCTTTCCTTTCTATCATTTAGCTAGTTTGTTTCTATCCATTAGTTATTTTATGTTTCTGTCATTTAGTTAATCTTGCTTCCGATAGTTTCAAGTTACTATTGTAGATTTTCATTTTCTTAATAGAATGGAGGATAAAAATTTAAAAGGTGTGGATCTAGACTTCCTTTCTCATCTCTGTCAATAGAGCTCGAGGGGGGTAGGCTTTCGCATAGGCCAAAAAAATTGATTTCTGTTCATTTTTTTTTATCACGCATTCTTTTCTGTTTTCCCATGCATGAATTTGCAGGTTTGTTTGCAGGAAGCAGTATTAAAGTTCTGGAGAATTTCACCCTCGCCTTCCTGCTTCATTTTCCATCTTTGCTGTTATGCTTCTATTCCCTTCTATTTTCACTTATTTGTAACTACCACACCCTTTTTATTCCCAAAAACACTTCAAAACGACTAAGACTTCCTTCTATTCCTTCATTTTCATGTTCTGCAGCTATTGCAACCATTTTAGTGCAAAACACTTAACAAACCATCAAATTTTTCCCTCCACCCTTTTCTTCTCGGTTCTCCCACTACCGTACATCACAATCGCACTTCACAACATTTACCCTTTTATTTTAAGACTTACTGCTCCGATCTGTTGATTGCGATATTGCGACCGTGCTCCGCAGCTTCCCACCACCACGTCACCCATCGCATTTCGCACTTCACACTGTTTAATTGGTTTTCATTAAAACTTACCGCTTCCAACATTCGATTGCGATATTGAGATATCGTGTATCATTTACCACATCGCAAATCACAATTTTTACCCCATCGCACTTCGCAGATTTCACCTTTTCGTAAATCTCACTTTTGTAATGTTCCCAATTTTTAGCCTCAAGCTAAAAGGAACATTATAGTTAGCATATTTTTATTTTGTTGATTAAAATGGGTAAGGAGACCCCTTAACCCCTTTAGATGGAGAAATAACACTCCTTGTGTGAAAGGAGGAAGAATAAAGCAGCTGATTTGAGCACCACATGGTGTGAACAGGATTGGATCATGCTTGATCTAGTCATTTTGACCAAAGTCAACTAAGCTGTCTAGATACATTGAACCTTCTTGGACAGCGCAATTTTAGAGGAGGCTCCACTTGCATGAGTTAGGTGGCAAGTGTGAATGGGACCCATGGTGAGAGGAGTTCATTTTATTTATAAGGAGGAGATGGTAACCCATTTTCATCATGCATTAGCTTATCATTTTCATTGGGTCTACAAAGACTTGCATCCTCGGGCTGTTTAGCAGGGTTCTAGTGTTCTTGAACCCAAGGGTGTTCCCGATCGGGAATACATACCTCATCCTCAAGGAATGAGAGGGTTTGGTCTTCATTTCCTCATTCTGGCATTTGTCCAAGCTTACCCCTTCAGCTACAGCGTTATTCTTTTGGGCAGAAAATGTTGTGTTGCTGGGAGCAGCAACAGAGGAACTCTCAGAGTCATTCTTGGCTTGTTCTTCGATGGATTTCTTGCATATTCTTTGGAGGAGTAGCAGAGGAGACTCCCGGGCATTATTCCATATCTTTAGCACCAGGCCAATCATTCACCATCTCTCACAGTGCAGTCTAGGGCAGAAACTATGTTATTTTGTGTAGGCAGTGTTGGAGAGTTCATTAGAGCTCATCAGGAGGAGTTGTTTCTAAGTAAAGGGATCAGCCTTTTTCTTAGATTCACTATCAGAGGAGGGCATCATCATATCAAATATTCTATAGCCTCATTTCCTATTTTGATTCAGTTGCAGTGACAAGTCATTTGTCACATTGTATATTTTCCGGCATTTCTAGCAATCTCTCTTAGATTGGCTAGAAATCTTGTATTAAGGCCCATTCCTCTATTGTTGGGAATTTATTTGTATCCTTCAGCCACATTACCATTTTTTATGTATTCAGCAGCTACTACTCTCATAGAGACAGCACAGTCACTGCTTTCTGGCATTTTGTGCAATTGCAGCAACTCATGTATCTTATTGCTTGATCATTGGATATTGGTTCTCATAGCTTGAGTGGCTTGTCCCTCATGATTTTATTGTGTATTATTGCTGATATATTAATATAATGATGGCTGCATCTTATGTTGCATTCATAATTGTAGAGTTTAATGGTTGTGTTCATGTACTGCTGTAAGCTTTCTCCTTGAGCATTCTTTAAGGGATCTATTTTGGGGAGATCTGAATAACCCATCTAGAGTCATTTATTTGGGCTCCACTTCTGGAAGAGAAGTGTTTTATGAGTTAAAAAGGGTATCCCAACCCCCTTTCAGCTTATTTTTACACTGCTTCCCTTATACAGCGTCCTTGAGGACCATATTGTAGAAATTCCCGAAAAGGAACATTGCAGTGGTATCAGAGCATCAATTTTGGCTCAGCCTGTGCAGCCAAAGATAATATGCCATTAGAAGGAGAAGTTCCTCACTTAGACGAGGAGATGTACAAAGAAAACAAGAAAATAGGAATGACGGAAGAGGAGGTTTTCCTTATTCTTTTCCAAACCATGGAGGGTATCATTGAAGACCTTGAGGAGAAAGAAAGGAAAAAATGGAAAGATTTTCTGAGAGGGTTTGTGGGCCCTAGTTGTGACCACGTTGGGTGTGAGCATTCAGCCACACATGCAGATCCACAATACATTCCATTGCCCACTTGCACTGTCGGAAGGATGGAGGAAGGAGATGAGGCCATTGGAGGAGCAGTGTTGCAACTTAAAGGTATGGCTCATGTTTGTTGGCTTGAAAATTTTGTTTCATATTTTCATGCAAATGTAAAAACATGTGATGCATTCACTAAGGGTTTGGTGAAGAAACTTGGTGGAAGTCAATGTGGATAATCATGTATCATAACTTCAAACACTTTGCATGCATTGGAAGGAAACATGAAACAAACTCCACTCCACATTTCTATAGGGGAAGAAAACTGGAATGATGACTTGTTAGAGGTAATACCCCCATTGTATGAAGGGAACTCTTCCATTTGTGATAACATGGAGATCCCTCTTTCAGAGGAAGACCGAAATCCATGGTCTCTCATTAAAGGCGAGGCATACTCACATATTGGTGAAGAGATTGTGCATAGAAGAACCCACAGGGCTATATCATTGGAGGAAGATCCATCACCACATGGAGATGAGAAGGGAGCCATTGCTTCCATGGGAGGAGTCCTTGTTTCTATGTAAGGGATTCCAAGAGGTACCACATGTGGGGACCCAGTCACAAATCCTGAGTAGCATATAGTAGCACTGGAGGATTGTGAGATGGAGGAGGAAGAGAAGGATCAACATCAAGGGTTGATACACCCTTATCTATTCCAGAAGGTCTTTTCAAAAGAGGAGGAGATTGTACAACACAGTGAAGAGAGGGAAAAATCATTCCTCTTATACATACAGTCCACTTCTGAACTTGATGTCTCACTATATGGAGGAATTCCACCTAGAAGGCCACCTAATCTAGAGTTGATGAGGGGCATCTTGTCATTTGGTTCACCACTCTTGGATTCTGAAGAGGTGAAGACATTGGAGGAGTCCAGCACAGCGCAGAGAGTTCTGGGTAAACCCAAGGAGGAGGGAGACACTCTCTCATTTTCAGTATCACCCACTCTCATTAGTTATACTGCACTGACAGAGTTTGCTGCAGGGATGGAGGAGGGCATCTTCATGATGCAAGATGACTACTCCCCAGATTTGGAGAGGAAGAGGATACTTCCTTTGAGGGAGGACTCTTTCACACATGGGAGTGGATGGAGGCCACTCATGCTTACCTTGACCTAGCTTGGGATATTTTTTGGGGATGACAGCTTCTCATGGGAGGCCAACTTCCAAAGGACACCATCACTATTTGAGCATGAGCAACTACATGATGGGCATGGCAGCATTTTTGAGGATGAACTTGGCATGGGGGATGTCAAAGTAGCAGGCAGCAGCGTGAGGGGAGCTTCACATACTAGATCACCAACGCTGTCTATGAGGAGGATGGATCCAGATTGGAGGTCTCAACTCTTGGTAGAGTACTCCAAGGATCTAGGTGCATGCATTATTTTGGATGACACGGATGGAGATGACAGGTAGATGGTGGATGATATGGTCATCTATTATTATGACAGAGTCTTCTTGACTAGGGCTTCTAATCTCAAGGAGAAACTATTACATGCAGCACATGAGGACTTTATAGCTATGCACTTTGATGCATATTTGGCTTTGCTAGAGGAGTTCATTTGGGAGGGAATTCAACATGATCTATATCATCATATGGACATATGCATAGCCTAGATTATTTTGGATAGTTTTTCACAACCATTTTCCTACTCATTGGAGGTGAGGGAGAGCATTAAGACGAGCCATTTCAGCTCAAGGACCAGAGTACAGGGTAAAGGAGGTATATACTCTCATTTTTATTTGCCTTTATTTAATTTATATGAGTAGCTTGATAAGATAAGGATGATCACATCTCCTTATGCTCCTTATTATGATGTACTTGTGGCCCATTGCAACAATGGGAGTGGCTATTTTCATGGTGGTTTGTGGGGGAAGCCACATACTACTTGGTGTGCACCTTTGGCACTGATTTGTGTTTTCATGTTTCCATCTTATGAGATGTTTGTTTGTTGCAGCAAACAAGTGGCTGGGAAATCACTTGTTGTTTTTAGTTTTGATGCAGGTAAGAGGTGCACTGCGTTGGTCCCATGAGTGGAGCAGTGACCCACCCTCTAGTTGTCTTATGACAACTTGTTTTCATTGCATATTGCCTCCTTGTATTGATTATGTTTATACATTCACAGGGAGCACTACCGGGAGAGTGTTGTATATATTGGGATAGCCCATTGGGAGCATGAGTCTCCCCATTGCACATGCTTTATATTGCAGGAGGCACCATGGGAAAACCATGATTGCCACACTACTACTTTTCTCTTCTTGTGGGAAAAACCACTTGGAGCACTTGAAGGGGCATCTCATGGTTGATTTTCTTGATGGGGGAGCTTGGGCCATTCTTGGAGGACATACAATTTCAGCCCAAGGATAGAGGCAACCCCATATGTACCAAAAATGGAGGGAGAAACACCATGGGAATCAAAAGCCCAACTCTCCATTCAACCCCAACACATTGCATATACTAGGGGTTGAGATTTCTGTTTGAATGATAGCATGGATGAGAGGATCATCATTGGGGAAAAAAATTTCCCATGCATGTCATCACTCCTACCTTGAGGAGGCCATATCATAGCAAGGAGGTTTCCACCTACACCTTTTATCTTTCCATGAGGTGCATCATTATGGTTTGTATACTTGGGAGGAAGCATTGGAGGGCAGATTTGTTTCAGAACAACTTGAGCAGTGGTGGGAATTGTTGATGAGGAGGCCACAAGAGAAGAAGGGGGAGGAATTTTGTTCTCTCTATGCATTTTCTTGAGGACAAGCAACATGTGGGAGGGGAGGACTATAATGTTCCCAATTTTTAGCCTCAAGCTAAAAGGAACATTATAGTTAGCATATTTTTATTTTGTTGAATAAAATGGGTAAGGATACCGCTTAACCCCTTTAGATGGAGAATAACACTCCTTGTGTGAAAGGAGGAAGAATAAAGTAGCTGATTTGAGCACCACATGGTGTGAACAGGATTGGATCATGCTTGATCTAGTCATTTTGACCAAAGTTAACTAAGTTGTCTAGATACATTGAACCTTCTTGGATAGCGCAGTTTTAGAGGAGAATCCACTTGCATGAGTTAGGTGGCAAGTGTGAATGGGACACATGGTGAGAGGAGTTCATTTGATTTATAAGGAGGAGATGGCAGCCCATTTTCATCATGCATTAGCTTATCATTTTCGTTGGTTCTACAAAGACTTGCATCTCCGGGCTGTTTAGCAGGGTTGTAGTGTTCTTGAACCCAAGGGTGTTCCCGATCGGGAATCCCTACCTCATCCTCTAGGAAGGAGATGGTTTGAGCTTCATTTCCTCATTACGGAATTTTTCCAAGCTTACCCTTTTAGCTACAACATTATTCTGTTGGTCAGAAAACGTTGTGTTGCTGGGAGCAGCAACAAAGGAACTCTCAGAGTCATTCTTGGCTTGTTCTTCGGTGGAGTTCTTACATATTCTTTGGAGGAGCAGAAGAGGAGACTCCTGGGCATTATTCCAGATATTTTGCACTAGGCTAATCATTCACCATCTCTCACAGCACAGTCTAGGGCAGAAACTGCGTTATTTTGTTTAGGCAGTGTTGGAGAGTTCATTAGAGCTCATCAGGAGGAGTTGTTTCTAAGTAAAGGGATCAGCCTTTTGCTTGGATTCACTATCGGAGGAGGGCATCATCATATTAGATCTGCTAGCTTCATTTCCTATTTTGATTCAGTTGCAGTGACATGTCAGTTGTCACATTGTATATTTTCTGGCATTTCTAGCAATATCTCTTAGATTGGCTAGAAATCTTGTATTGAGGCCCATTCCTCTATTGTTGGGAATTTCTTTGTATCCTTTAGCCACATTACCATTTTTTATGTATTCAGTAGCTTCTACTCTCATAGAGACATTGCAGTCACTGCTTTCTGGCATTCTATGCAATTGCAGCAACTCATGTATCTTATTGCTTGATCACTGGAGATTGGTTCTCATAGCTTGAGTGGCTTGTCCCTCATGATTTTATTGTGTATTATTGCTGATATATTAATATAATGATGGCTGCATGACATTTCCCTCTTATTTTTCATTCAAAATTGCAGAGTTTAATGGTTGTGTTCATGTACTGTTGTAAGCTCTCCCCTTGAGCATTCTTTAAGGGATCTAGTTTGGGGAGATCTGAATAACCTATCTAGAGTCATTTCTTCGGGCTCCAGTTCTAGAAGAGAAGTGTTTTATGATTTAACAAGGGGATCCCAGCCCCCTTTCAACTTTTTTTTACACTACTTCCCTTATACAACATCCTTGAGGACCATATTGCAGAAATTCCCGAAAAAGGAACATTACAACTTTGCTCCTGCTCCCGAACTGTACTCCCGCTTCTCCGCCATCACACTTTTCAAAAAATTCCACTCCAAAACCTTTTCTACACTATAATAAGGTTTTATAAGGTTTAACCCCGCTCTTTCCACTTCTAATCCTTGTTTCATGCATTAAGCCCTCCATTAGCCTCTTTAGCCCTTTTTCCTCCAAATTGCAAGCACACTTCTTCAAATTAGAATTAGGTCAGGAATAACTGCATATATAGGAGCATGATAGATAGAGTAGGGTGTGTTTAGCTGATTGGCCAAGTTAAGTGTGGTCTAAATTAGTTTCCTTTCTGCAATTTAAATTAGTTTCATTTCTGCCATTTCCCTTCTACAAATTGAATTAGTTTCATTTATGTCATTTCCTTTCTGCAATTTATCTTAGTTTAATTGAAGTGTGACAGAATTCACTGAGAACCCCTATAAGTAGCACCCTTTCGTAGAGAGGAAGAGGATGACATGAACAAAATGCATATGTTGTGTATATAGCAATGTCACTTCCAAGTTTGTACGAACCCCGGGTTGATAAAGTAAAGTAGGGCAGCCCCTGGGAGTTGCAGCACTCTTGGTGCAATACCAAGGCTCACCACCTGGAAATGAAACCATTTTTTGGCTTGATGGGGCCTAGACCCAAGTTCAAAGTGACTGTGCAGTCCAAAAAAAACCCACTATTATCATCCCTTTCGGCAACAACCTTCTTGCGTAGATCAGGGTCTCACCCGAGACAATAAAGGGGGATGCTAGAAGTAGGTTTTTGTATCCAATGGGACACTGGACTGTGGACTTAGCATTTTTCCTTCTTATCAGATCTTTGCAGGTAAGACCTATCAATATTACCAACATTGTTCAACACCATTATTGAACATACTCATAAAACAGTCTGCGTTATTCAGTTATAGAAAAAAAACTTTATTCAACATAGACATTCATAAAGAGTAAGTAAAAATTAAACACATCAATATAACTCATATTTTCTCAACAATTCATTCATTAACATCTAGATCTGTCTCATAATCCACTTTCCCGCCCGTGCACACATCTGCATTATTTCCTAAGGTATCTGCGCACACAGCTGCAAGAGCCTTTTCCTCTAACCCAAAACACAGACTCTAACTCAGTCTGGCATCCAAATTCATCGCAAAATTTGTCTCATTCATAATATCCCTATGACTTCTATTTGGAATCCTTATATTGATTTGGCTTTTACAATACCATGGTCCCAAATGATGGGTGAAGTCCAACGTTCACAAAAATTCCCATTCCGTTACATAATAAGGGGATTTGACCCACTCAAAGCCCATTAGACCAAAACTATGCTCTGTGTTGCGCACTCCGCTCCTCGATCTGCGAAGTCCTTACTTCATGGGGGATCCTAGCTCCAAAATTATGTCATTAGAGTACATTCCCATGAAGGAGTAGGATGCATACATATTTATGAAGGTGCTAGAAAGAATCAAATTCGAATTCCATAGAGACAGGATCAGGGTAGAAGATAATCCCTTTCTTTTCGAGAGGGAGTGTTGAAATGGCACCCCAAAACGAGGATTCTAATTTAATTTTTCCTTAATTAAATTGGAAGATAAATTCTAATTTCATCTCATAACAACTTGTATTAGTAAACTAAGTCAAAATGAGTGAGTTAGCTTAGGAAATTCGAGTTGAGGGTTAGAGATGATGCATGTAGAGTGATTTCATGATTTAAGGGGGTCTAGTTGTAGTTATGCATGATTTGTAATTAGTTAACTCAAGAAATTGAGTTAAAATTAATTTAACTAGTTTTAACTAAGTGATGAGCTAGTGAGAGGTCCAGTGAATTAAATTTGATTTAATTCACAATGAGTGATAAATCAGTTAACGGATAATTCTCTCTAAATATTTGTTTCATGTGAGTTCTGAAGAAGACCCAATTGAGACAAAGGTTAAAGGGAAGATAACTATCAGTTGTATAATTAGAAAATTGTACAGGTCATTTACACAGTTACTTGGAGGCCTACGAAGTATTATGAAATTATTCCAAGGTAATTTCCTATTTCATAGGGCCCTAATTCCTCAAGGAATGTGTGAGCAATGTAGGATGAGCAGAGGCAGAGAATTGGCTAACTATTTGTCCAAATTTTCCTAGATCAGTGTGAGACAGTTGTCAAAGTGCACGAGTTCTCTTGTGAGAGAAAGAATTATATTGTTTCATGATCCTTGACTTTATAGAATATATAGATAGCGGGGTTTTAGGCAATTTTCTTTCCCCAGATACATATTTTGTTGTGAGATTGGTTGTTTCTTTCTCTTACTTTTTTATGTGATTGTGCGATCATGTTTTGTTTCCGAAAATTGTATAAGGGATTTAGTATCTTGTTTTAGTACATTATAAGATAAAATTGAATCCCGTGGTTAGATTTTATACACCTTACCTCAAGGAGGAGAATTCCAAAGTTCAGAGATTCATCAGTGGGCTTCCAGTAGCCTACAGAGGCTCGATTGAGTTCGAAGAGCCTAGATCATTAGAGGAGGTCATTCGAAAGTTGAAGCATTGTTATGAGCATTCAAATGAAAATTTGAGCTTAAGCATGATTTTAAATTAAATGACAAAGCTAAAGGAATATGGCCACAAAAGCAGGGAAGACCACAAGATGCAGGTGAGAAATAAAATTTGGTTCCTTAAAAGAAGTTCAATAAAGCTGAGAAGGGACATGGAGAGCAACAGACTAGAGATGAGTGTAGAGCACCATTGTAGTGTTGTATATGTGGAAAGGATCATCGTAAAAGGTATTTTCCACACTATCATGGTGGTAGACCCCAGATATATAGTGCACAAGAGGTGCACATAGTAAGGAATGTTGGTCATAGCATTCATCGCATTTATGCAGATGCGGAAAACAGACAGGAAGATCACTAGAGTCTATCATTGAGATGGATGGTAAGATTTTTGATCAAGTTATTTCTATTTTTATTAATCTTGGATCTAATTATAGTTATATTAATCCTGACCTAGTGGATAAGTGTGGTTTGAGAAAAGAAGTGCATGTAGAATCTTGGTTGGTACAGTTGGCTATAGGTACAAAGAAAACGGTTCACCATTGGGTAAGAGCTTGTGCATTTGAGTTGGGCTACATGTCTACAATAGTGCACTTGAACATATTTTCATTGGGATCATATAGTATGTTATTGGGCTTGGATTGGATATACCTTCATAGGACCAAGGTGGATTTATTTGACAAGTCCATTGAGTGCTTGAATGACAATGGGGAAAATAGAATCTTGCATGGAAATAAGAAGCCTACATTGGCAAGGATGGTCACCGCTATGCAGGCTAAGTGCAGTTGCAAAAGACGTTTTGTAATGTTTGCAGTGCATATATCTAGTGACAATGGTAAGGAAGGTGACAATGAAAAAATCTTAAAAAGGTATCTTGTATTGCAGTAGTTTCAGGATGTGTTTCCAGTAGAGATTCCAGAGTTACCTTCTCATAGGGAAGTAGAATTTTCTATTGAGTTGGTACCAGGGGCAGCACCAACATCAAAGGAACCTAGCAGGATGAGCACACCTGAGTTGGTAGAGTTAAATTTGTAGCTGAAAGAGATGCTTGAAAAATGACACATTAGGCCAAGTGTATCGCCATGGGGCATACCGGTATTGTTTGTAAAGAAGAAGGATGGTACTCTCAGATTATTAATTGACTATAGGTAGTTGAAAAAACTGACAATCAAGAGGACGTATCTATTGCCAAGGATTGATGACTTGTTTGATCAGCTGGAGGGAGTAGCAGTGTTCTCAAATATTGATCTGATATTTTGATATCATCAGGTACGTGTTAAATAAGAATACATCTACAAGACAACTTTCTAGACTAGGTACGGACATTATGAGTTTGTTGTAGTTCCGTGTATTTTGACTAATGCACCAACTGCATTTATGTATTTGATGAATAGTTTGTTGCGTCCTTATTTGGACAAGTATTTTATTGTGTTCATTGATGACATATTGGTATATTCTAAAAATGAGGAAGTACATGTCAAGCATTTAGCAGCAGTGTTGAGATTGCTAAGAGAGCATCAATTGTATGCCAAGCTTAGAAAGTACAATTTATTTTAGACAGAGGTGCATTACGTGGGACATGTTGTTTTCGTTATAAAATTATATATTACAGATCAATGCAACACATGAAATATGCGGAAAACACAAGCACACAAAACACATAAAACCAGAGACACACAGATATACATGGTTCACCCAGTTTGGGCTATGTCCACCCCGAACAGTCATTCCTTCCTTTCTATTATCCAGCAAAATGAAGAGACACAACCTACAACATATTCACTGTAATATCCTTTGTTCTCTCTCATAGTATCTCTATCATTTTCTCCCTCATAGAATACACATACAATACACAACCGCAATACAATACCCTCATACAAAGCGAGGGGTTGCCTTTTAGGGAAAAAAACCCTAAACTAAACATAACTTCTACCATCAAGTCATCTGCCTAATGAACGGCCTAGATTGACTAGAAATTACTATACTTTTACAAGGGGTCCAACGATGTGATACAAAATAAAGAAGATAATCAAGCTCCACACCCAATAGTTTCCAAGGATGGCATAGTAGTAGCTCTAGAAATGATAAGGGCCATCATGGAGTGATAAAATCCTAATAATGTGGAGAAAGTGAGGTCATTTATGGTATTAGAAGGTTACTACAGGAGTTTCATTAGGAACTTCTCATGCATTGCATATCCTATGACATCCTTGTAGAGGAAAGGTAAGAAGTTTGAGAGGATTGAAGAATCTCCAACCAATTTTGAGCAGCTAAAGCAGTTGTTCACCAATGCTCCAATCCTTAAGATTGCATATCCAGAAAAAGAGTTTGTGGTGGGCACAGATGCATGTAAAACAAGGCTTGGTGGATTCCTTATGTAGGAAGGAGAAGTGGTACGTTATGAATCACGGAAACTAAATGAACATGAGCAGAACTATCTGACACATGATCTTGAGCTAGTAGCGATCATCCACGCATTGAATATTTAGAGGCACTATATTCTTGGAATGAGGTTTGTACTGATGAGTGATCACAGTGGGTTGAGATAAATGTTTAACCAACCGAATATTAACTTCAGGAAAGCTATATGGTTGGCCACGATCAGTGAGTTTGACTTCGCGATCAGATACATCAAAGGAAAGGAGAACAAGGTCACAATTTCTCTTAGCAAGCAGATACATGTAAATCACATATCAGCTATGATCTCCTATAGGACATATTTACAGGATAGGATCTTGCAGGAAGGTCAGCAAGATGACATGTATATGGATATTGTGCATAGGTTGTGGCAAAGTACAAGTACATGTATAGGTATTGGTACAGGTACAAGTACAGGTGTAGGTGTGCAGGATGTGGACTATTGTCTCACATCAGATGGATTGATTAGGTTTAGAGACAAGATATATGTGTTAGAAAACAGTGAGCTCAAGAAGGTGATCTTGAGGAAGTTTCATGTGAAACCATATTCAGGTCACCCAGGATATCAGAAGACATTAACTATAGTAAAGAAGTTTTATTATTGGTTGAATATGAAGAAGGATGTAGTAGAGTTTGTGGCTAGGTGTTTATATTTTCACCAGACGAAGGCAGAGTGTAAGCATCCATGTGGACTGCTACAACTGATTGTGATTCTAGAATTAAAATGGGAGGTCATTTCCATGGACTTTATCGCAGGTTTTCCAAGGATAGTGAGACAACACGATTCCATCATGGTTTTGTGGACATATTGATAAAGGTAGTGCACTTCATTGGAGTGACGACTACATATTCAGCTAGTGAGGTGGCATAGGTCCTTCATCAGGGGAATCGTGAGATTACATGGTGTTCCAAAGAGTATTGTGTTGGGAATGGATGCCAAGTTCACTTCCAATTTTTGGAAGGAGTTGTTTTCAAGTTTGGGGACATAGTTGGCCTTCAATATAGCTTATCATCTATAGACAGATGAACAAACAGAGAGGATCAACAAGATTTTGGAGGACATGATGAGGATGTATGTCATGCATCAACAGAGGAGGTTGGAGGATTATCTACCATTGGTTGATTTTTCATACAAAAATGGGTATCAGGAGTCATTGAGGATGAGTCCCTTCAAGGCACTGTATGGGAAAAGTTGTAATACTCTCATCAATTGGAGTGATCTGGTTAACAATGTGTTAATTGGACTGGACATGTTGGCATCTACGGAACAAGAAATGGAGGTTATAAAGAAGAATCTAAAGGCAACACAAGATTGACAGAAGAGTTATGCAGACTAGCACAGGGAACTTAAGGGGTTTCAGGTTGGGAAGCATGTGTATTTTCGCATCAAGCCCAATAAGAGCTCCTTGAGGATTGGATCATGTGCCAAGTTGTCACTATAGTATTGCGGGCCTTTTGAGATCCTTGAGAGGATTGGACCAGTGGCCTATCGACTTACACTTCCTCCAACAGTGAAATTCCATGTTTTTTTCATGTTTCATTACTTAAAAGGTATATAAAGGATGTTGATCATCTTATTGATTGGTGTGTAATGAAGGTGGAACAAGGAGAATTTCAACCAGAACCTAAATGCATATTGTAGCGGAAGCATCTCATGCTAAGGAACAGATCCATCAAACAAGTTAAAGTGTAGTGGAAGCACTTTGGGCCTGATGAAGCTACATGGCAGATGGCGGATCGGAAGTGGGTTATGTATCCATCATTATTTTCTGATTGAGGTAAAGAAGTTTTTGTATGATGTTTGGTATATGTTTGGCATACGTTTTGGGGATTTTTTGGTATATGTACATATGTATATGGATGTAAATACCACCATGAGCTAAGTTATAAAGCTCCAATAAGCGGTATGGTTTTTATATGGTTATGTTATCATGGTGTTTTTCTCTATGCAGATCATTCATTGTAAATATTGTGATGATCTAAGCTATAAAGCTCCATGAGCAGTATGTTTTCTTCTCAGCATTTTTGTTGAGGTGTAGCCGAGGATGGCGTTCCCCAAGGAGGAGGGTTTTGTAGCAATCACATGTTAAAATTTCTTGTAATTAAAGCTAATAAAGGAAAAAATAAGACCACTGTTAAGGGATGCTTCTTCTAAGATGAATGTTGGAAAAATATATCCCAGTGGGCATCACTAGATGTGTTTATGGCTAAGGGGAAATTTGAAAATGAAATCGCTAATGCTTTGGAAAGGAAAAATGGTATTTTGGCACATTTGTTTATGAAAATAATGGAAATTAGGAGAAAAGGAAGGTGAAAGGCCACAGGTTGCATGTGAGGAGGAAATTGAAGTAAAATAATGGAAAATGAAGAAAGTAGAGGACTCATTAATAAAAAGGCTTCTAAGGATCAGTTGGTAGCTTTTTTCTGAGTATCTTTTGTCAGTTTAGTTTTGGAGTTCTCTAATTATTCTCTCTCTCTCTCACTCTTAGAAAATTAGAGTTTTCTTGGATCATTTTAGCATTGTACCAAGAAAGGGGAAAGTAAGAAAAGGAAGGACAAGGAAAGGGAAGGAAAGAAAATATCAAGCAAGGAAGAGAAGGATCATGTAGCTTCAGCAGGAATACTTACAGTTAACATTTCCTAGCTGGTTTGGACATGTATGGCTTATGCATGTTGGTATTTGGTTCTCTTGTTGTTGGTGGCATGGTTTTATCGGGTTTTGACAGTGGTTTTCAACCTTTCCTTGCCTTTTTCTTGATAGCCATGGTGTGATGGAATTGATCTCGGTTTTGAGCTTTGGTTTTTCCATATGATTTTTCGAATTTGGGGTGAAGGTGGTCTCAAGAAATTCCCAATGGCCTAGGAATCCCTTGACCAATTTGTTGGGATACATGGTAAATCCTAAGAGTGGTGTCTCAGTTTTGGGCCTAGTGATCTAATGTGGATTGTCGTAAAGCCTGAGAGACAAGGAGACAAAAAATTCTTCAATTATAGTGATGGATTCTAGAGGCATTCCAAGATTGGTTTGATTTTGTGATCATAGCACCGGCTTAAGTGTGATCACGGTATGGTGAGGGTGGAGGTGGTTTAACCTCTGGATTCACTTGGTTGATTTTGGATTTATTTATTCATGAGATCCCACATTCATGCTTACAATATGGAAAGTGGGTGACTGGATGAAGAGAGATTTGGGTCAACCATGTCTATGTTCGGGTGGTACGTGGAAGTACTGAACCTGGTTGGTTCTTTTCTATGTTTAATAAAAGATTAGTTGTCTTGATTTCTTACTTGTTAATGCGTGGCTTTAATGGTTGTTATCTCATTTTTATTTACATGGTTTTATGCTGGTTATAAGCATGTTTATATGACTATCTCAAGTCATTATTATTTCATGTACTTAATTTCATTTGTAAAGATAATGGATGAAATACCTAATTGATGTCATAATAGTTCAAGGGAGAGGGTAGTGATCCTTCTTGTCATGTCTCATAAGATTTTTCAGTCTTTTATCTTAGACTTGTATATTGCATTGATGCCAAGTGTTTGACATAATGTTAGTCCTAGTTGGAATGGTCGGGCCCAATCCTGGAGTCAGTTTTTGGTTCATTAGCCATTTCATCACGTGTTTGATGAATTATGGAAGCTACGAGAAGTTATGGGCAGTGATCGATATTTGAGGCTTAAAAAGTAGCACAAATCCTGAGGACACGGGCACAGGTCTAGGAAAAAAGTCCCCATACACACCCATACCCATGTTGTGGGAGCATCTAGACCCTCCCAGACACACCCTTGTCCATATCAAGGGAGTTTCTAAGCGATTTATTCACTAAAAATAAGTGGGACCTGTTAGCCACCTATAAATTGTTGGCATAGCAAACAGGTGGCTAAAAATTTTTCTGAGCCTTCAAGAGAAACATTTCCCTTGAAAATATTTCATTCTTGAAGCCTCTATGTGTCTTCTGTTCCTTAAAGAAATCTTCACTACTGTTTCCATTGAAAAACCATGTTGTTCTGCTATGAAGAAACTGCTTTAAAGAGGCCTCCATTTTCTTCCTTTCATTCCCACAAATTCCCCTTTTGTCACCCTTATTCCCTTCACAAAATTCATCTCTAAATCCCTTGATTAACCCTATAAATCATCAAAATTCCATTTTTTAAACCTTATAGTTCCCTTTATTTGGTTTTAAAATCCCCTTTTTTGCATACCGGAACCCCCTCATTTGGCTTAAAAACATTGATTTTAAGCCTAAAAACACCCTATCTACACTATAGTAGGCTTGAGCCCCCGAGGGCTTATATGTTGTAGCCCCATTCCCCATATAACCCTAGCTCGCAACCGGGTGCTAAAAACCCCAAAATCCCTTTAAAAAGGCCTACAAAAGTATTTTCTCTGCTCCATGAAAGAATTTAGCCCCAGAGGGCTTATCTCATACAGCCCCTCCTCCACGTGACCGAAATTTCTATAGTCGAGTGCAAAAACCTTAAAAAACCTTTCCCCAAAGCACTTTTCCCCTTTGTTTTATCATTTCCTGACATTGTGGTTTCGAATGATCTGGACCATTGGATGCATAAGACCAACGACAGAGATCTCACCATTTCTCCGCTTGTTCACCTGTTCTCCTTTCCCGCTGATATCAAATCTCCACCGTCCATTGCACACGATCCGATGGTTGGAGATAAACCCGATGGCCATCCCCTCATCCATGCAGCTTCCCAATCAGAGTTTTTCTGCACTGTTCGATCAAAGCCAAGAGATCTGACGGCTAACATTCAATTTTGCAAAATTTTCGCAACAGAAGTTTAACACCAAAAAGTTTTGCGAAATGGGCGGTTTTAGGTGGGATAGGTGTCAGTTAATGAATGGTATCGCATTATTTTTTCGAAAACCAGTTACCACCCAGAAGCGCGCATGAAAACCATTCTAATTTTCTGCTTACCGCCCTCCACAGTGAAATTTCATATTAATCGTAGCCGTCGATTTTGCTAATCCAACGGCCCAGGTTATATCATTTTTTCAATTGTCCGCCTTGCATCCGACCTTCTAAAGGACCCCGTCAAGCGATCGTAGCTGTCGATTATTCTGATCTGACAGCTCTGATATAACCTAGCCCCCATCCCTTTTCCATCCATCCATCCTCTGAACGATCCTATCGATGAATCTCTGTCGTAGATCACCGTGGATTACTCTAATCTGACGATCCAGAACGCACGATGCCCCAAACCTTCATCAGCCTATTTTTCACCATTCCAACTTGGTTTTTCACCATTTTTCTGCTGCATATTCCTTTCCCACCGCATTCCCTTCATTCCCCACAAGCCTCCAAAACATCCCTCCTCACTCCCGCATGGATTTCTTAATATTTTTATCGTGTTTTGCAAGTGCCGAAGGTCGTGATTTCGTTCTATTCCCATAGTCATGGTGGTGGTGATATAGAGCACACAATTCCATGTTCCAAAGCTAAAATAGCAGAAAAAGAGGTCCTTGATGAGGTTGAAGGGCATGTTTCATTAAATATTAGGCTATAAACCCTGATTCAAACCTTCCTGCGCCTCCATAACCTGTACAGTCACCAAAATAGTCAGCAGAAGCGGCAAAGTGTATCAGTGAGAGAATTAAAGGATTTAAGCCCATTATTGAATATTTAATGCTATAATCCAGTGTTTAGAGGACAGATACATAGTTCAAATACCTAAAGAAGATCAAGGAGGCTTACGAAGCCTAAAGCAACCAGAGCCAGATCAGCAGACGCTCCTCTCCTAGAAGGACTATCTACACGACCTCTTCCATGTTCCATCAAGTACTAGAATGATTATTACACTGACAGAGGCCTTAAAGAACTGTCAGAACAACAAATATGGAAGTATGGAAGACCTGCAGACCTTCTATCCACCTTACTTATTTCATAAGGCAAAATAGGGTACCACAGCTAGAAGTGTACTTCAAAGAACATACCTGAAGTTATTGTCAAGACTTCTGACCAGACTACAGGATACACGTGCAAATCCATTATGCAAAGTGGACACTCGACCTTCCTCCCCTCTATCTTAATGTATCATTTAAGTCCATATCTACTACTCCACATCCTGTTTCACCTATAAATATTGATTGAAGATTCATTGTAAAGGGTTGGGATTCTATTAGTTGTTAGAACTTATATTGAGGAGAAGTAGCTAAGTAGTATGTAATATAGTAGGCTGGGAAGAAAAGTCTGGATTGTAAAAGGCCGCTGAGCTCAAAGTATGTGACTGGATTTTCACATCAATTAATCAAGCAGATTCACAGGATCCTGGTCTATATTATTGGTGATGTTTTCCTTACTATAACTATTCCTTTCATGTTTATCATACTGTCCATTATTCTCATATAAATAACAACAAGCATAGATTAGGATATACTGTTGGAAGTACCCTAAGTCTCACTGTCAAATATTTATCTATATGTTTTCTGCTATTTGTGTATCTAAGAGAAAATTCATCATAATTTAACCAGTATAGAAGTTGGCTGGTCCATGCTTACTGATTTATGAATTTAGAGTTTGTCCCTTAGATGTTCTGGTTTGGTTTCAGCTAAAAGAATTGGGAAACTGGGGATTTAGAGTTAGCCCTATCCACTAGGGTCCTTTTCCAATAGCTATCCTTTCTAAGATCCCTTTGAGTTGGTGTCAAAAGAAGTGAAGGTTAAAAGTCTTTCTCTGATCTTAGGCCTTACTCTGTGTTTAATCTTAAATTTTTTCTACTGTCTGAAAGTGGTTATGAGGACTGTTGGATTGTTTTCCTTGAGAGTATGCTGAAAGTAGGCCTGGATTTAAATGACATCTGACCTGATCTTAAGCTACCCTTTGTGTCTTTATGGAGAGTTTCCTTTGAAGTATGTCAAAAGCAGGATAAGTTCAAAGTCTTTACCTGATCTTAGGCTGCACTTTGGTCTCTTTCTTTCACCCATTCTTAATGTTCCATTCCACCATCTATCTAAACGATCCTTTAGTGCAAATGACTTGCCCTATGGAAAACCTTGGATAGTTTTTATGCAAGTAAACCCTTTTATGACTCCATAGCCCAATGGATTGGCACTTTTCTTGACCTGTCTTGCCATGCTGAAACATCCTTCTATTTTGTTCCTTCTTCACTTCACATAACCTTCTCAGTTAATGATCTCCAACCAAACAAAAAAATCAAAAACCTTTGTGCTTCATAACTAGCCTAATAACATAAACTGATCTTAAAGGTCCATCATTTTTTACATTTATAGAGAGATCCCTCTCTGGATCCGGGAGGGCTAGATCCTAGGATCCCAAAGTGGTTTGATGTTGTCTTGTCTTTTGGTCTTGCCAATCTGGCCAAAACACGGGAACCACAACAGGACCTAGTGACCGTTCAGGTGGATGATTGGGATAGCCTATGGGGGTATTATAGCAGGTGCAATAGGCCTATGTTATGGGTTTCCATTGATTCCACTTCCTTAAATTCACCAAGAAGGTTGAGTCTTGCCATAGTATCCCATCATCTCATATTTACCCTAGGTGAGCCAGTGAAAGTTTGAAGATATGAGGGGAGGTGTCACTACATTCTTCATTATTTGTTGGTAGATATTGGTTTCTGGATGGGACAATATGACTCTCTTCACTCTCCTCTGCAACTCTTGTAAACAAATTTCCATATCTAATAGTAGTCAAGTGTGTGGAAAATATACCTTTTGCATCAAAGTTTTGAAGGGATTCAACTTCAGTTAAGATGAAATAATTAAAAGGCTATCCAAACTCTAAAAGGTGGGTCCCATTATTCATAGTCACTTCTCCAAAATTCAATGGCAAAGAAATAAACTATTTTTTCTTTTTTCATTCAAATAAAAATAGTCGTGGTTGGTATTTCCTGTGAACATCAACAATAAAATAATTATCTATAACAAATTAATTAGGTAGCAGCAGTGGCTTATCTTGAAATCCACATATTCAAATCATGATATTACTCTCTCTTTCTTCATGGATATCTTTTCCCCACAGGAAAGCTTGGGTTTCTCCTAATATTCAAGTTGGTTGTCATCTAGTCATGATGTAATGGACTTCATTTACAAACAAATATTGGAATCGGTAAAAATGAAAAGGAGCTTTATGATTCCACGGTATGGGATACCAGAATTCAGTTGGTTCTTCATCTTTGTTGAAAATAACTTTATGGGGTAGGTTGTGAAAGAAATGGCTAAAAACAAGGGTTATTTTCAGATATTCCATCATAAAGAATCAGCGGGTCTTATACAAATTGACCAACTAGAAAGCCAACTCATTAGAAATGAGGTTTGTCGAGTCGAATAAATAATATATTTTGTAATAGTAGTAGAGTACATTTTTATTCATCCATAATTTTCACTATCTAAAGATGACTAAGTATCGGTTCTAGATTTCTAGAAAAAAAGTTCATGAACATTGTGAGCTCTAGAAATCTCACGGCCTTCATTATCCTTGGGATAAATTTTTCACTATTTCATCATTCTGTCATGCCAATCTCAGCTCACCCATCCCACAAGACCCATCATGGGCTCATGCCACTCATTATCACTATGTTTCACCACCTTTGGCCTCAGCCCTCTATTTTTGTTTTGCCTAAACTCCTCCATTGCCTATCTAGGGTTTTTAATGGCATTTTTCTTGGTTTCATGACCTCCATGATTAAATCATTCACAAGGCTTGTATATTAATGCTCTTACACCTCCTCCTATCCTTAATATACCTTCACAAACACTCCCCATAACTCCTATCCCTCAAAATCATAATTTTCCTACAAAACCTAGTCTATTGCCACAATTTGACACTTTTTGAGACTAGGCCCATGTTTTGACCTTTTGGACCCCTTCCCCTCACTCAATTCTTGAAATTCCACTTTCCCCTACTTCCTAACATCTATCCCTATTTTTACATAGCAATTTGTCACCGTCCTTGCAATTCCCAATCCCACACATTGGAGGGCTCATTCCATGACCTGTGAGCAGTGACATAACCTAAAAACACTTTCATGGCATTCCCCTAGACATGGAATTTCATTTCCCTGAAGACAGCTCCTTGTGAAAAACCCTAAAAATAGCCTTTTCATCCTTGGCGCGACTAGCCTGTGTTATACCCGCGCTAATGGGGGAAATCCTCCAAAGAGGGCGCGCCAATTGGCACTCTGTCTCAGAGCTGCACCCGCACCAGGCTTAATAAAGGGTGTTTTTAAAAAATAAATGGTAGAAGATTGACTTTAACCAACTCCTGAACTCGTCTCTAAATTGAGTTGGGACGTTTGGCTCCTGATCTCTATGTAGAGGAAGTATTTTTCCACCTCTCATGGAAGCTTCCTTGATGATAGGGCCAATCCCATGATTGTAGGGATCCTAACTCCCCTTCCACCATCTATATAAGCTTGCCATTTCCCTTTGCAAGCTAATCTCCAAGAATCTCCAAGAGCCTTCATAGCCTAAAGAATGCTGCAAGAGCTTTGATAGTCCTCATAGTGCCAAATCCATAGCAAGGAGATTGACGATCGAAGAGAGAGGCTTGTCCCCATCCTTGACAAGCTTTACCGAGACGTATTCCGCTGGTGACCCGTCGAAGGAGAATTCAGCGTCAGAGCCAGGTTGTATTTTCCTTTGTATGAATTAATGATAAGCGACTATTGGTTATGGTTCCACTCATATTGTTCATTATGATCATGAGTTCCACTCGTATGCTTTGGAAGTCCTTTTTGTGCTTGACGTCATATGTCTTGTATCCTTTTGAGAATTTCGTTACAAAGTGTTTAAAACAACGATTGCATTCTTAGTGTGGTTTTGCATCCCTTTTGCCTTCATCTTTCATTAAGAAGATTTGCGTTTATTTAGTTTTCATCTCAAAGTGTCCTTTTCGTTAAAATGCATTAGATTAAATTGCATTGAAAAGTATTTTTGAGATTTATCATTGAACTTAGATCACATTGTTTAATGATTGAAAACTAGAAATTGCTTTGATTGCATTCTCTTTTATTAAAAGCATGCATTAAGTATATTTTCATTTCATCGAAAAATGCATTGAGTGCATTCTTATCATTTGAAAAGAAAAAGGAAATTGTGCATAGATTACAATTGCATAGTTTTCGAAAAACAGGATTTTGCATAGATTACATTGCATTATTCGCATCGTTGAATGTTTGAAATTACTTTTGGATAGTGAAAGTCATCCAGTTTGGAAAAATTTTCGTTTTCAGTGTTGTTGTTTGTTGCATCATTGTTAGAAACCCTTCCTTTAACTAGATGGCATTCATCGAATTGAAAGATTTCTTTTCTCATATAGCTGCACTTAGGAGATTTTGAGACATAACACTCACTAGGGCCTGAAAACTGAAACATAATTGAAGATAAACATTAAAATTTATTCAATTTACACTAAGGCAGCATTGAAACATTAACGAAATATTTAAAGGTCTATGCTAGAGACGTGTTACGGCGTCTTTAAACCTAGTAGTTGTTGTTCGCCTCTTGGCTTTAGACAACACTAGTACGGAATTGTGATCCCCGTACCGTCACGTATATAAAGGGAGATCCCACTAGGTTTCTATTCTTTATCCATAGGAAGCTGAGTCTGCCACCCTATACCCGTGATACACCGGACACAGCATTCGGGGAGATTTCTTGCACGTACGTTAAGTCCTTGGTTGATTTCTCTTTCATTTTGAAACCAAGGTGTATATTGGAGTTCACGGTTATTTGGTACACCCTTTTCCTAGTATTCCTAAGTAGTCATTTTGATCTTATCTGACTCCTTAAATTTGAAAATATCATCAAGCGCTTGTCCTTTCACGCTTGTTTCAAAACTGAAAGCGATAGAGTCACCTTTTGCCTGTTTCTTGACTCTTAAAAGATGAAACGACGGAATTTTGTTTCAATGTTTTAAAAAATTAACTGCCCATGAAATATTCCTGGTTAAAGTTAGTTTCCTTAGGATGTTGTTCTAAATATCGTTTCTAATGGAAACTTTCCTAGAGTTCACCAACCAAGGAATCCCCTTCGATGGGAATCCTGGTCATTTTCCTCCTTTTGGAAATGTTGGTGCTCCTTATATGGCAACATTGTCCCTTCCTGGGTTAACTGTTGGGTTGCCTGCTTGGTTGTTTTCAAACTCTGTGGTTCCGAATGTCTCGGCTACTGTTCAATCAGTTCCTCCACCTGAGCAACATCATGCTGATTCCAAGGTGGACCTCTCCCCTTCTTCGCCTATTTCTGCATCCTCCTCTTCTACTTCGCCTGGTGAAAGTCTGGATTCAAGTAACCAGGTGGCTAAGAAGAAAAGAAGAAGACAAAGAAAAATAAGTCTGATAAGAGAGAGGCTAAGGCTGCAGCTATTGCTTCCGAAACATCTCCTCTTGAAAAACCTCCCAACCCTCCACGAAAAGTCAAGTTCCCTTGCATGTTGTGCACAGGAGACCATCTTCTTCGAGATTGCCTTGGCATTCCCAAGGTGCTCGAAGCATGGTCCAACAGTCATCCCCCGTTGCCTTTGGCTTCTGGGAGTAAAGTTGTGGCCACGTCTTCAACTGCTGCTGGTAAGGATCCTAAGAAGCAGGGTAAGATTACCAATCTCTGTAAGTTGTGTGAAGGGCACCATGCCATTCACCTTTGTCCGTATATGGATGAAGCCAAGCGAGTTTTGGAAAACTCGACTGTTTCTACACCATGCCTTCCGGCTGGTTACAAACAACTTTCTTTGAGTCCTCCACCAGCTGATCCTACGATTGGTCAAGAGTCATCCTTGGTCGATCCTGCTCCCCCGGAAATTCAAATTCAGGAATCCGTTCCTGACCAACCATTGGTCATGGAATCGGTTGTGTTGGGCCCGCTTGCGGTGCACCAGGTATTTTCCGTTGAGAGTGGACCTCACACCCCTCATGTTCTTCTTGTTTCTTCAGATTCTTTGGACTTGGAGAAAGATTCTCTTGTCCCCATACCTCAAGAAGCTGCTCCTCTGCCTCCCGTAATAGAGGTCCTGGAGGATCCTCCTCCCACCTTCGAGATGGAGGTTGTGGAGGATGCTCCTTCTTCTCCCATAACACCAGGGGAAGACCATCTTGGTTCGGTGGTAGCCCCTCTAAGTAGTTTGGTCGCTTCCTTCGATTGCAATCGATTTTCGGGATACCGACTTTTGTCTTATGTGCCTTTTGAGATAACGGTACAAAACTCTGGTCTGGTTGTACCTAACACTGTTATAAATGAAGGCGCGTCTCTTAGTGTTTTATCCTCAACTACTTGGCACGCTTTCGGTTCGCCGCCGCTTGCGCCTGTTGTGTAGAATTTGTTGGCGTTTAACAGAAGAAATAGTCAACCATTAGGGACCCTTCCAAGGTTACCTGTTACTTTGGGAGGTAAAACTTTCCATATGGACATGATGGTTGTTCCAGGCCCCTTGGATTTCAATCTGCTCTTGGGGCGTGATTACACCTATGCCATGGGAGCGCTTGTCTCCTCCCTTTTTCGTGTGGTATTTTTTCCACATGAAGGACGGATTGTGACCATTGATCAGCTTTCGTTCTTTGGTCCTGATATAGCAGCTGGCCCGCCATCATCCTTTCCTGGTTTTTATCCACGAGTTGTATTTGCCCCACCGCAGGTCAACTATGTGGCTACCTACCCCATGCTTGTACTCAGTGATAATGTCGTTATGCATCAAGTGCTAGGGGCATTGGGTCCAGACTTCCAAGATGTTTTCCTTCTATCGGAGGGGCAAATCTTGGAAGCGATGAATTCTTGTTCATTATGAAACAAGGTGTTCAGAGCATGGTTCCCTTCCTGTTTCAAGCTCTTTAAAAAATGAAACAAGGTTCTCGGAGCACAGTTTGTTTTCTTGTGTCAAGCTCCTTAAAAAACGAAACAAGGTCGTCGGAGCACAGTTCTTTTTCTTGTGTCAAGCTCCTTAAAAAATGAAACAAGGTCATCTGAGGATAGTTCTTTTAATGTGTCAGCCTCGTTAAAACAATGAAACATGTTCTTGTTCAATTCGAGTCTTTGATCAGATCTCGTAAAATCCCAGTCGAGTCTTTCTTTTGATCTTGTAATTTGAACCTTCACTCCATCTGCCTTTCATATGGATTGAAGCTTGGGGGGCATGTACCTCGAATTGAGTCACCATGTTGGGGGCATGCTTAATTTTTCAAGCATAGTTTGTTTCCGTTTCAAGATTGTCTAAAAATGAAAGTGGTTTCAAGCATAGTTTATCTTTGTTTCAAGCTTGGTTAAAAATGAAACCAAATTCAAGCAGATTTTTCTGATTTCAAGCTTGCGCAAAAATGAAACCTTTCCCATTTTACCTCTTGTGATTGCCATTTTATCAACCTGTTTTTGCCAGATGAGCCTTGGTTTTCTCATTCCATCGTCACTATCTTCTTGGCCGATCATATGCCTTCACTTGATTGTGTTACCCGTTCCTGAGGAACCGCTGCGATGAGTGGTCTTGTTAGCCAACCTCTTAACCTTTATTTTTTTCTGAGCAGTTCCACCATTACCGGAACTAGTTGCTACCCTTTATACCACTCGTTCCTCCAAGAGGAGTCAACTTTCAGCTCTTTTCTAACTCCCTAAACATGAAAAGATTGCCAAGTCGCTTGTCGTTTTGGTCTCGTTAAAGTGGTTACGAAATGACATCTACCTAGTATATGTTTACCCCTTTTTTGGGCTGGGATATATTACTTATGAAAAAGGAATACCCTAGCCTATCGTGACTAGGAGGTTTTCTCAGACACAGTTTTCTACCTTTTCGGATCCGAGGAACTATTTACGAAAAGGGAATATTGGAGTTTACTTTTCTGCTGTCTTTTCAAACTCTCTAAACATGAAAATACGTCGAGTTTCTCCTTTGTCAGACTCGTTAAACCTAAATGACATCGTAAATTGTCAATCATGACGTTATTCGAGTTTCTCCTTCCTAGGGCTCGTTAAATGTACTAGGATGGATTCGTCCAGAGGACGAACATATATGAAAAGCATATGGTACCCTCTTCAAACTTGTGTAAAAATAAAGAGGTACTCACCAGGAATGGTGGGGAAAAATGGAACCAGCATCATCGTTGTGTCAACATGGCACTTGTCTGCATTCGTGTAAGGTTGGGGACATCTCATCTCGTTTTTCACTTGCCTCCGTGGGTTTGGGCGATCCCTTTTGACCTCTCATCTGCTCTTTGTCCCATCATCATGACCTCTGATCTTTTGATGTCAAATACTGCCAAATCCACTACCGTGCCACCGATATGTTCAAGAGAAGTTGACCTCTGCAAGTTTCAACCTTCCTCTGATTCTCATCTGATCTTGATTCACAAAGACATTATGTTCCTCTGTCTCATGTCGATGATGTGGGAAACACTATGGCCCACCTTCGATCAAGGTCACTTCCTGTCGACTTCAGCTCATTATCCGAGAAGCTGATCTAGAGACTCCTTTCTGGTACCTTGGAGCTTGCATGCCTCAATGGCAATTTCTTCGCGTTCAACGTGAGGTTTTCATTATTAGCCTCTGATTGAGTGATTCTACGGGTGTTTGATGCCATCTCACTGATTCGCGTGCAGTAGATTGTACATATAGTACCTTGAGGGCCATTGTCATTATTGGTGGTACCTCTCACGTCTCTTAACAGATTTCAACATTGGCTGGTAATCAGGCGATGTTCTTGCATGTTCGAATTCAGCTCACTTATTCGCATGCTTGAACTTGTACTTTTTCCGGGTCGAGATGGAGCGCAAGACCCTGGATTTTTTTTTGGAATCCAGGCTGTGATTTTGTGGATTATTATGATTGGTTACATGACTCATTGATTGGATGGTTGCGACCATCCATGAGTCTCTTTTATCGATCCTTATTGGATGGATGCATCCATGCCTTGGATCTGGATTCTTGTATACTCTACTATGGATGGCTGCGCCCATACCACATATATCATGTATTTGAGATATCAATTGTACTTCTCTACGCAGGTTTTCCGATGGCGGTGTTTTCATTTGGACATGTTCTCGTAAAGCATTTCACCCCTCTCTCTCTTTCGGGCCTCATGCTTTAGGGGCCATCTGTTACACAGCAATTTGTCACCGTCCCTGCAATTCCCCATCTCGCACATTGGAGGGCTCATTCCATGACCTGTGAGCAGTGACATAACCTGAAAACACTTTCATGGAATTCCCCTAGACATGGAATTTCATTTCCCTGAAGACATCTCCTTGTGAAAAACCATAAGAATAACCTTTTCATCCTTGGTGTGACTAGCCTGTGTTATACCCGTGCCAATGGGGGAAATCCTCCAAAGAGGGCGCGCCAATTGGCGCTCTGTCTCAGAGCCGCACCCGCGCTAGGCTTAATAAAGGGTGTTTTAAAAAAATAAATGGCCAAAGATTGAATTTAACCAACTCCTGAACTGGTCTCTAAATTGAGTTGGGACGTTTGGCTCCAGATCTCCATGTAGATGAAGTAGTTTTCCACCTCTCATGGAAGCTTCCTTGATGATAGGGCCAATCCCATGATTGTAGGGATCCTAACTCCCCTTCCACCATCTATATAAGCTTTCCATTTTCCTTTGCAAGCTAATCTCTAAGAATCTCCAAGAGCCTTCATAGCCTAAAGAATGCTGCAAGAGCTTTGATAGTCCTCATAGTGCCAAATCCATAGCAAGGAGATTGACGATCGAAGAGAGAGGCTTGTCCCCATCCTTGACAAGCTTTACCGAGATGTATTCCGCTGGCAACCCGTCGAAGGAGAATTCAACATCAGAGCCAGGTTGTATTTTCCTTTGTATGAATTAATGATAAGCGAATATTGGTTATGGTTCCACTCATATTGTTCATTATGATCATGAGTTGTGTCTTCTCTGACTGATACATAATTGCATATATCGAGTTTTACACTTGTGGTTGTCATGTTTCTTGTGTGTGCAAGTGTTCGATCGCTGTGAGCGAAAGGATTGTGATCTGCTGGAGCAAGGAAATGGGAGCATCATCTCCTCTAAAAATGATAACGTTGGACTTGAGGTAGCCCTTCTTCGCGATTTGGTTTATTGCAATTAGGAACTTGCGCCATTGCGTGTTACAATTGTTGTTAGACCCAATCTGGGCTAGTAGGGATCGCCTCTTTCCATAGAGGGGATTTACCTCCACAACACCTATCCCCCAAAATTTCTCCAAGAATTTAAACAACCCTTAACCCCTTCATTCCCCTCCCTCTGCAAGACAATCCTAAATCCTCACACCAAACCCTAATTTCCTCTTCCAACTAAGCTAGGGTTTGATATGAAAAGGAGGCACAAGAGAAAAGGATTCATTTGATAGATCATGTCAGCAATAATAATTCTATACCAGCCCATAAACATCATGCCTCCATCATTTTCCAAGAATTCATTCCAAGAGACAAGCCATGTGTCACACCTAGGGCTAGTTTTTCTTCAAATTGTGTTTCTGACCAAACAGAGATGAATTTGGCACAAGTGAGAGAGTTTTTTGTCCATCATAGGGCCAAGAAGAAAAACCTCCTTCATTTTTTACACAGGCATCATGGTTTGAGATCAATGTCAAAAATATAGGTGTCATGGGAGAAATTCTGCACTTCTGCAGTGACCTTGGAAAAATCCATTTTTCTCATAGATAAAGTATCCAAATGACTTTATTAATGAATCAAACGGAAACTATACTTCAATATATTTTCAATGAGATATCATGAGCTCAATTTGGAATTGATTAAGTCATCCAAAAGTGGTCTGCACCAGCACTCTGCATTTCTGCACCATCATTCAGGACTTTTTGATCAGTTTTGGGAGAATCCATTTTTGGCTACCAAAATAAACTCCAAATGGGAAAAAAATTGTATATTTGAAAATTAGACTCCACAAGATTTCCAACGAGCTATTATAGAGCTCATTCTGACACTGGGAAGGCCTCCAAATGCCTTCTGCAAAATGGCACTACACACAGAAAGACCGGCGCTGCGCGTTGGTGCTGCGCCCCTGGCAGCACTTCAAAAAAATTTCCAAAGACTTTCAAAATCATTTTTTTCAGCCTCTACAAAGCTTCTGCAATTTAATACAAGATAACATCAGTGAAAACAGCCACAAGGATGAAAGTAGTGAAGAAGAAGGCAGTGAAGAAGGAGAACAACCAGATGGGGAAGGAAGCTATCTAAGTATCCAAGATAGTCCAAGAAAGAGTCATGACTGTCTTGACAAAAATCAGTCCATAGAAGACAAAGAAGAGAGTGGTTTTCATGCTGAGCAAGAGGGTAGTGAAGAAAAAGAGGAACAAAGTGAAAATGAAAAATCAGTGAGGCATTGAATTTTGAGCACTCAAAGAAGGTAAAGACCAATAAAAACTCAGAGACATGGCTCAATATTTTTCATAGGCTTATCCAAACCCTTGAAGGACCTCTCCACCAAGTTTGAGGAAAATCCGGAGAATTTTTGTTTTTTCCAAATTTTGGCCCCTAGGAGTGCATCACCCTAGGCGCTATTCTCTTTTTTGGGGCATCCTTAGCTTCTAAAGCTTACATTTTTGGGTTTTTTATGTCTCCATCAGTCTCCCTAAAAAATTTCAGATCATTTGGAGCAATTTTTCTCCCTCAAAAGGTCAAAAAACACCTCAAAAATGACATTTTTGCCTCCTTTTCAGGCTTGGCGCTACACATTGAGCAGTCATGGGAGATTGGATTTTTTAGCAGGTAAATGGAATCCATTCAGCACAACTAAAGCATTTCTGGAAAGTAGACTCTCCAAGATTTCCAACGAGCCATCACAGGCCCAAATCCGATGCCGGGAAGGGGTCCAAAACTCAGCTGCAACAAACCCCAATTTCCGCTGATATGGCGCTGCGCCCCTAGACTGTCTTTTGCCAAAAAGTCAACAAAAGACACTAATTAATGAAAAAATGGTTTTTTAATATTTTCTTGGATAAAACACTCCTGATTGATTGGGGAGTTATGCTTTGGTGTGTTTCATTTATTTCCTTATCTCTTATGTGTCTTGGGCCTTGCATGGTCATTAAGCACATTAATGACATTTATGGCTAAATTAGGGTTTCTGGAAGCCTCTTAGGGTTTCCACCTCCTCATTTGCTCCATAAATAGAGCATGAGGCTCTTGTATATTCTTTTGGATGTTGATGACTTATGCTGAAGAAATACATAGTCCCTTAAAGCCTTTGATGAGAAATTGATGTCTTGGAGCTTATGCATGATCTGATTCACTTGTTGATGGAGAAGGACTGTTTGCAGGATCCATAGGCTTGGTTGATGGTGAATTTTTTTCTTGTTAATGTTTTCTAAGCATCTCATATGTTTTCCATCCATCTATGCTGCAGTAGGACAAAAAATTTAGACTAAGATATGCTTGTTGATGGCACCTTAGATCTGTTTGTTTCCTTCACTGCCTAAATGTTTTCTTCTACTTAAGATATGTTAGAGAATTCATCTTTTGCTCTCTAATAAGTTTTTGGTTTTTCTATTTTCTTGAATGATTTAGATCAGTTAGTATCAATTATGATTTATGGCTAGCCCTACATATTGTTACCTCTGAAGTACTCTGTTCTTGAAATCATTTTTTGAAGCAGCTTTGCCCATAGTTTGTCAAAGAAGTCTATCTTAACCATGCTCTTTGCCTTACTTAGCTAAAATTGTCTCAAGAAACTCTCATAGTTGTCACTGTGGATGCTAGGGTTTATCTCTTCTTCTATGTTTATAGTTACTTGTGCAACTTAAATGTTTTTCTTGCTCTTGATGATAAAACCCATGAAAGATTAAATGAGTTTTTTCCTTTCTATGTTTTAACTGAATGTTGTCTTGGTTGATTATCTGCTTCTAGTCTGAAATCAAATGGATTAGGTGTTGCTTAACCCTTTTACTCTCTTGCTATGCTTATAAATCTTTTAACTCTCTCAGTTTACAAGTATATAAAGGATTCTACTTCTACCCTTTATTAGCTTGTTGTTCTCAAGTTTAATGTCCATCTCATGATCCTTCAAAACCTTAAAGATCCACCAATCGAGTTAAATTTCCCTACAAATGCTCTTGAAACCATTGATGAACTCATTCATGACCTTGTTTGACTCCATCGCCCAATGACTTAACACTCTTCCTTGTTTTCTATCTAAACCCATCTGAGCATCATACCCAACCAAAAACAATCAAAATACCCTGCACTTAACATCTAGCCTAAAATCAACCCTAATTAGCAAACAAGTTCACATCTTTGCACCTACTAGAGAGATCTCTCTCCGAATCCAGGAAGGCTAGGTCCTAGGATTCCAAAGCTTGGTTTGATGTTACCCTGTACCTTTGTATCTCAATCAATCTAGCAAATTACGGGGAGCTAACATAATGGCGATCACAGTGGGACTCTGAGTGATAAAAAAACTTAGACTTCCCTAAACCTTTCAAAAAACCCTTAAGAGTACTATCTTGTGGATTTATCCCACCGCTCACACCAACATAATGGCGATCATGGTGGGACCTTTTGAGTTAGTGACAAACTAACTATTCCTTAGATCTCAGAAAACTCACAAACATCCTTAGATTGGTATTTAGTTGTTGATGGTGGACAACAAGAACATCCTTAAAACAATAAACATCATCCACCTGGCAACTCCACTGGTCTTCAGTAGCCCTGTTGACCCCACTAGCTCTCATAGACTCCCCTGGGAATGCATTAAGCAATCCAAATCATGCTGATGGTGGACAGAAAAGTTGAAACCCTCCACCTGGCGACTCCACAACTCTCAAAAGACCTAAAGACTCCACTGGTAGAGAACTCTAGACTGGTTGAAAATATTTAGTGACCATTTCTGATTTACAAACATGGATCCAAGAATACAACGAAGATATGCCCCAATGAGTAGGGATCATATCCCTGGATTCCCACACAAATGCCTGAAATAAATTGGTTAAAAAACCTACATATCTTTCAATATGAAAAAGTTGATGACCCCTTGTTACATCTCATCAATTTTCATATACATGTATGGAGGTTAAAGGTTGAATGGCACAAGGACTGGCTCATGAAAATTTTTATGGCAACATTAGAAGGTAAGGAAAGAAATTGGTATGAATGGCTAGAACCTAGCATCTTGTTTTCTTTGAAGGATTTCCACAAGGTATTCTATAAACACTATATAGGGTATTTCACATCTCTATCATTAGCTGAAAATTGTTGTGATCAATATCAGGATATCATACAGTACCTTATAGATAGAGATGAAGATTTGGAAAATTTGTATCCTAAAGACCTCTTAACATCCATTCATGAATTTCATTCTCAAGATAACTATCATGATAGCCTAGTTGAGTTAGTTGAGGAAGAAATCAATCAAAGTATAGAAGAAAACCCGCAAGATCTCTCTAAAGGCACAAGTGATGATTCATCACCCCTACTAGATGAGGCTCAAGAAGATATCCAACCTCAAAATCAGTCTTCTCTAGAGAAGGAAAAAAATTGTTGCCCAATCCAAAGAAAACAGAAAATGCCTCCTCCTTTAACTGAAGAAGAGATATATCAGATGTTGAGAGTACAACCACCCTCTAAGCCTTCATGAAAACAAAAAAATCTTGTTCTTTCTCCTACTAAATCCTTCTACCATAAATCAGAAAGTGAACTTGTAGATCAATTCAAAGAAGAAAAAACTGATAATCCAATATATTTGATTGGTGACACTACTTATTTTGATGGGTTTCCAAAGTTTGATCAATCTGATGATGATGTCCTCCAAACAGAAACTAACTTTGCAGAGCAATCAGTAGTTGGTTTTTGGGAAGAAGATCAGTATCATCAACTTGAAAAAAGTAATCAGCCAATACAAATCACCTATGACACTGATGAGGAAATCCTTGAAAGTTTAGAAGTAAGTGAGGAGTCTCTGACTCTTTGCTCTACTTCACTTCAATCCTTCAGAAATAATTTTCATATGATTGGAAACCAGCAGTCTTTCAGTTTTGATGTTGAAATTGGAAAAGAAAAAGAACTTCTTGAGCAAGTTGTAAGTGAAAAACCTTTTCCTGAAATGGTTGATGAAATCATTTGGGACACAGAATCTTCTTCAGCTTCAGATTTGCAACCACCAAGTCCCATTGAAATTCAAATTGTAGATGAAGGCTTGGAAATTTACAATCACATAAAAGTTGTTGCGCCTCTTTCTCAAGAAGATTTATCACCTAAGAATGCTCCTACTCATCAACATGATGGTATTCACACAGAACTCAATCCACTAAATCAGATCATACCAAGACTTCTTGAAGACAACATTGCAATCTATGATGAGTCTACCAGTTTAGATGATCATGAGGAAGAGGATGAGTTTCTTTCCCAAAGAGTCCTAAGCTCAGCCAAGTGAAGGAAGAAGAAGTCATGGATCAAGCTTATCTCCCAAATCTTCTAAGCCAGGTATTGTTTCAAGATCCCTTTTCTCATTTGTTAGAGGCACTTGAAGAAGGAGTAAAACGTGTCAAGAGCAGTTTGATGCAGAATTTCAAGAACATTTTAGGCACTACTATTCGAAAACAAGTAAGGTGGAAGTGGCATTTTTATTTCTTCAGCACTCTCAAAGAGCTGAAACAAAATCCCTCATGCAATCATTTTCTTGATTGGCTGTGTTGGAAAAGAGATTTCACCAAATGAATATATATTATGTGTAGGTTAGATTAGGATAGATAGATATTTATGCAAAATAAGCTCAGCCTTGTGAGCATATTTTTAGTTCTAGATTGTTTGGAAAAAATGAAAAAAACACAAAAAAAATAAAGGTAGAAAAAGACGGAATATTTGAAAAGTGGTATAGCCCCATACCCAAAAAATAGTGATGCTGAAAGTGTGCAAGCCTAAATGCCACTACTTGTGCCAAAAATTCTTGTTCAGTCATCTAGCCTAATTATGGCTGAACATGTTTTCAATTTGTTGCTGATAAGTGACTGAAAAATATGCTTTTCAAATCATGTGAACTTGACTTGTCAAAAGAAATAGATTGGGAATGAAGAATGTTGGTTCTACATGCTTAAAACTAAACCAAAGAGAAGGATAGGGATGCATAGCAAATGATGGATTACTGCCCTTATACTTTCTAGTTTTGTTGGTATAAAAATAATGGTTGTGTGCAGCTTATTTCAATGCCACAACTCATGATAAATCAGATAGCTTAATCCTGGTTTACTCATGTTTCGATTTCATGTTAGTAGGATAGAGAATAAAGTTTTTCAAACAGCTTAATCTTGACAAATGAGTAGACTAGGTAGAGAATAAAAGAGTTCATTAGCCTAATCTGAACTCTTGGAAGAGATAAGGGTACAATTAGATAGTTTGATTTTTGTTTTCAAAAAAGAAAAATGTCAAGGGTTTTCCAGTTCAAATGCACCCAAGGAAGAAAAAAATGTTAGGCCAGTAGGTTGGGTAGGTAGAGATGATGTTGATGCTAATCATTTTTTTTCAGATTACTAAGATCACAGCTTCAAGCAAGCATCCGCAAGTGAAAGAGGTAAAAATATGCCCAATGGATGAGGCACTAGTCTTCATAAACCAAGATATTTGAAAGTTCTGGACACCTCCTGAAAAGGAGCTGCCCTCCCCAAGTGGAGCCACTATTAGTCATCCATAATTTTCACTATCTAAAGATGACTAAGTATTGGTTCTAGATTTCTAGAAACAAAGTTCATGAACATTGTGAGTTCTAGAAATCTCACGGCCTTCATTATCCTTAGGACATTTTTTTCACTATTTCATCATTCCGTCATGCCAAGCTCAACTCGCCCATCCCAAAAGACCCATCATGGGCTCATGCCACTCATTATCACTATGTTTCGCCACCTTTTGCCTCAACCCTCTATTTTTGTTTTGCCTAAACTCCTGTATTGCCTATCTAGGGTTTTTAAGGGCATTTTTCTTGGTTTCATGACCTCCATGATTAAATCATCTGCAAGGCTTATATCTTGATGCTCTTACACCTCCTCCTATCCTTAATATACCTTCACAAACACTCCCCATCACTCCTATCCCTCAAAATCATCATTTTTCTACAAAACCTAGTCTATTGCCATAATTTGACACTTTTTGAGACTAGGCCTGTGTTTTGACCTTTTGGACCCCTTCGCCTCACTCAATTCTTGAAATTCCACTTTCCCCTACTCCCTAACATCTATCCCTACCCCCCAAAATTTCCCCAAGAATTTAGACAACCCTTAACCCCACTACAAGAAAAAATGACATTGGTGAGGGGCGAAAAATGTCACCATAAGCTCATTGGTGAGGGTCAAAAAAGCCTTCGTCACCAAAACCTGAACGTCACCAAAGGTGGTGTCGTCGAAAGTATAAGTGTTGTGGTGAAATTCAAGGTCCGTCACCAATAATTATTTATAATGACGAATAGTGATTATGACTGTTTCATATGAGCAATGGTGATGAACAATAGTCCCTGTCACCAAAAAACTGAACGTCACCAAAGGTGGCGTCGCCGAAAGTATGTGTTGTGGTGACATTCAAGGTCCGTCATGAATATTGATTATAATGACGGATAATGACCGTCACCATTTCATATGAATAACAACGATTTTTTGTGATGGGCCTTTTATGGTCATCACTATTAGTACTTATATATGGCGACGTTCATTGACCGTCACCATTTCATATTTGGTGAGGGTCAAAAAATGTCATCATAAGCTCATTCGTGACATCAAGGTCTGTCACGAATAATGACTATAATGACAAGAAATTACCCTCACCATTTCATATCAACAACAATGGTTTATGGTGACAAACCTTTCATGGTCGTCACTATTGATGCATATATATGTTGGCATTTGTTGACCGTCACCATTTCATATTTTGGTGAGGGTCAAAAAATGTCACCATAAACTCATTGGTGATGGTCAAAAGAGCCTTTGTCACCAAAAGCTAATCATCGTCGTTCCATATGAATATCAGGGCACGATGGAATCGAACCACCAACCTCCTGCTTGTAAAGCAGGTGCTCTTCCATTGAGCTAGCACCCTTTAAAGAATTAGACATTTAAAAATTATATCTTGAAACTTTATAGATTGTAAATTATACAAATTTCAATAAATTAGAGTCTCGACAATCTTTTACTAAACAAGAAAAACATCATTGAAGCTATAGGTCCCTACCTAATGGTTATGGAAGTTATGAAAAGTGAGTGGAGTGGAAAATATTTACATATAAGAGACTCAATATGTTTAGTTGAATACTCAATTAGAATTGAAACGAACACATTTATAGCCTACAAATGACCTATAACTTGCAAATGCACCAAATATTGTAAATGAAATTTCATAAGTGGAGAGCATATGGAAGAAGAGCATTGATGGATACAAATGCAATATGTTACAGGCTAAATGAAAGAAAAATTTCAATGTTGTTGTCGTTGTCGTTGGGTGACTTTTTATAATTGGGACCTTTGTCTTTCCTTTATCATGTAAATATTCAAAATAAAAATTAGAAATTTGAGATATCTGAATGATATCTAAAATTATGTGCAATTGTAACATGGATATATATATATCATTCACATAAAGAAACATGTGATTTTGAGTATAACAATTCTGCACTCAAAACATGACAAAAACCAACAAATAAAAGAAATTGAAACTTGGCATAGTAAGAGTATCTCATTTCAGCAGTAAACACCAAACAATAACATAGTAATTAATTCACTTTAAGACTACAAAACATTGGAAAAAAAAATATGTTCAATTATCTACGAGTACAAAATAGACTTAATTCTAATGAAGCTAAAGAATCTGTTAGCACCCTGTAATTAGCAAGATTGGCAAAAGTCCAACTGCAAGGATAACATCAAACCGCTTTGGGATTCAAGGATCTAGCCCTCCTGAATCCACAGAGGGATCTCTCTATAAATGAGTTTAAAGATGTGATCTTTAAAGCCTGAAATGTGATATTAGGCTAGTTGTGAAGAGCATGGGTTTTGTTTTTTTTGTTTTGGTTGGGAAAAGACATGATGAAGGTGAAGGCAGTTCAAAATAAAGGGTGAAGATGTCTGCAAGTGAAGGAATGATTCGGCTGATAGAAAGGGAAAAAAACATCTTAACCCATTGGGCTATGGAGTCATAGGAGGATTTTAATTGGACAACAAGTTTCAAGAAGGATCCAAGGTTAAATTCACTTATGTCAAAGGATCTCTTAAGTTGATTGTATGGAATGAAACAGATAGAAAATGGAGAACACAAATGAAGAATAGTGAACAACCTGAGATCAAGTAAGTGCTTTAAAACTATCTTGATTTGGCATGTACTTAGAGAAACAAAACACAAAATTATTCTGAGATTAGGTAAGTGCTTTTAAACTACCCTGCATTGAAGTACTTTCAGTTAAATTTTTTTTTAAAAGAATTAGAATAGCTTAAGATCAGGCAAGTGCTTCAAAACCAACCTACTTTCAGCATATTCTAAAGGAAAACATTGATAATCATCACAATGAGCAATCTAGATCAGGCTAGTACTTTGAAACCAACCTGCTTTAATATACTCAGTAAAGAGAAATTTCAAATAAAGAAAACATAGAAAATAAAGCTTTCAGTAAGAGTAGGGTACTGTTGGGAGTAAGTCCTAGCTCTATGTTTGTTGTTCCTTATCTAGAAAGTGAACAGAGTGAAAACATTAAAGAAAATAACAATTGACAATGAGGAACACATCACCATTGACACAAATCAGGATCCCATAAATCAGCAGCTTGTATTTGATGTTCAAACCAGTTACAATCAACAAGCCCGGTGGGTCTCTACAACTTCAAACTTCTCATATCAGCTTATTTATCTTCAAATTGCACACAGGGCATCAGTAGCTTCAGAAAACTCTTACATGCATTCAGATGTCCAGAGACCAAAATTTTATCATCTTCTACAGAAGTATTTATAGAAAAATGAGGAGGTGGGAGGATTTCCCAGGGGTCAAGTATCATTAATTATGTAATCATTTCTAACTCTTTTTCTACCTTTCGAGGCCTAATGATCGAAAATATCTGTTTCTAGACTGTTCTTAATCTTTTTAAAATATTTTTGCCAACAATTAGAGATAATATCTTTGATTTTTATTAATTGTTCAGTTGTCTTAAGGTAAACACCTCTTGTTCAGGTAATGGCTAAGATTTCTTTGATTTCTGTGAGGCTGCAGGTGTCTTTAGGAGTTGTAGAGGGTTTGATTGGCCTCTACTTATGGCGGTGGAGGCCTTCTCGACTCGATAGATGTCCTTGTCTTTCCTTAAAACACCTTTAATTTACTTGAGATCTATGTTTTAGGTCTTCAATCTCCTGTTTCTGGTGTGTTCTGTCTTCGACACTGATACTCTTTGATCGGTGCCTGATTAACTGTGCTTTTTTTTTGGTGCACAGGGCTGTACAGGGATCGAATGGCATCAATGCCTCATGAATCATTGATAAAACGTGAATTTTAAACCCTGCGAATGATTTCTTTGGTGAATCGAAGGCAGGAGGATCGTCACCCTTAGCCTGGGAATTTTCTTCAGCATGGCAAAAAAACCATTAAATCTTGCAAAAATACAAACAAATGTTATAAAATCCTGCATGTGTAGGTTGACTGCTTCAGAAGGCATGTGAAGGGAGCATGGCCGTTGTATGGCATCATCCAACGGTCGAGATTGATCAGAGGAATTCAAAGGCAAGGCGGAAGAAAAATTTAAATCAGAGCCGTCGATTGCGCAAAGATTGACGGTCAGGAGCGAAGGCGAAAAGTCAAAGCGGATAAGTCTTTTTTGGAAAAATGGAGAAAATGGATAAAAACCTTTGTTTCAGGCAAACATGGTCAAAAATCAAGATCTCGAATTGGGACGATCGCAGGCCGTTGGATGAGAGCAGCCCAAGCAATCAACGGTGGATATCCCATGATAAAAACCTTATAGAACGCGCCCGGACTTCAAATTTTCAATAAAATCCAGATGAATAAAACTCCCGGGTCTAGAAATGCTGACTGGATGAGGAATCAGGGTGATGAATTTTGGGTCGTCGATCTGCAGATCAGATCGATGGCGGAGATGCTTTTAACACTGCGTCGTACCCTAAGTTATCCACGGGCATCTTCGGAGAGCGATCACCGTCCGATGAGCGGCCTCAGATCGAACAGTGTACTTCAATATCGCGCCAGGTCCATGTCCGATCTTTAATGCGTGATGAACGTCGATTTTGTGAACAGTGCCCAGGCCATGCGTCAACCGGTGAATGGAATTGCTACCGATCGGAAAAAAAACCGCCCTCCGCTTGAAAGTGGTGCGATGGATTCCGCCCGGTTTTTGCTACGGTGATTGGCTAGCGGGGACCACCGGGTTGATAGGTCGCGCACCGTCTGATCTTCAGATCAGATCGACGGTGTGGAGCGATTGAAATTTTTCACTGGCGGAAATTTTAAGAAATAATAAAATGCCGACAAATTAATATAAACAAAGGTTTAAAATATTAATTTCGATGCGGCCTAGCGCCCGACTGCGGGGCCAAGGGTTATATGAAGGGTAATATGACCGAGGGGTTCAAGAGGGGGGGGGCTAATCGCAATTGGGCAACGTGATAAGTGCTTGGAATATTGGCGCTCGGTTCCAGCATCAGGGCGTATGAGGAGGTAAAAGACTCAGCCCAAAGGGGCTTAAGTCTATAATAAGAAAAATGGGTTTTAAATGATTTTCAAGGAGTTTTGAGGATTCTGATAAGGCCAGAAAGGAGTTTTAAACTATGCAAGGTGGATTATACAAAGGGTAATTTAGGAAAAATGGAAATTAGAGGAAAATGATAGGGAAAAAGAGAGTAAAAATGAAGGTTAGTTTCTGAGTGAAGGAAGGGGAGAAAAGGGGATTTTGCAGCAGTCTTTCTCATGGAATTTTTAGCAGAATTTATGAGTTCTGAAGGGAAAAAACAGTGAATATTTTGGATAGAGGAGATGATGTATTGAAGAGGCTTCAAGAGATCACATTTCTGCAATGAAACTGTTCCTTGAAGGCTAAACAATGTTTTGGCCACCTTTTGATAGAACAAATTTTATAGGTGGCCAACAGTGGCTCCACTTGGGGATGGTGCCTTCTTGAAGGCATCAAGAACTTCAGAATTGCATTCTTTGGGGGGTTGATCAGTGCCTCATCCATTGGGCTACCTTCTTTTCTTGGATTCTCTTCTTTTTTCTGAAAACATATTAGCAGCCATGCAAAACAATGGATCTTCATCAACAAGATTTCTACCTACCCAATCCTACTGATCTAACATTTTTTCTTCATTTAGAGTGCACTTGGATTGGAAAACTCTTTTACAACATTTTATTTCTTTTGAAAACATGAAATATAATCTATTTCTTCTCCTTATTTCTCCATGGACTCAGATTAAACAGTTGATTCCATATAATTCTCTGCCTAATCTACTATCTGTTGGGATTAAACTATCCAACCGATTTTATTCTATAAATTCTACAACAGAAATTTAAAAACAGTCAAGTCAAGATTAAGCAGTTTGACTTGCTGTGATCTATGGCATAAAAAACAAGATGCACACAAATATTTATTTTGCAGAAAAATTTAAATCAAAATGGAAGGCTTAAGATCTGAAAGTTCATGCACTTCCTTCACTTTTTTACATCTCTGTTTGACTCTTGATTGAGCTGTTCTTTCTTTTTCTCTGGTTCAGATTTTGAGCTGATTAGAACCAGATTTACCTCTGTTTTGACTCAGAATTAAACATATCTTGGAGGCAATTCTTGCTTGGAAACTTAGGTTCAGGTTTTAAGCATGTTTGAACCTTTAATTTCTAACCTAATCTATCTATTGATAAGCCAAGATTAAATAGTTTGGCAAATCGAATTCACTATCCTATCAGCAGTAAATTTAAAACTAATTAGTTAAGATTAGGTTGTTTGACTAACTAGGAGTGTGTTTTTCAGGAGTGGCATTTGAGCTTGCACACTTTCAAATTTGTTTCTCTTTTTTGGTATGGGGCTATACCTTTATTTATTTTTATAATCTGCCCTCTTTTCTTTTCTTTTTTATTGTTTTTGTATTTTTTTCTTTTGTGGATTTGAACAAAGAAATGGTATTTACAATGGAAATGAAAGCTTTTTAAAATCGAACTCAGCAGTAGTAATGCTTAAGCACCCTGCCATTGACAGGACCCCCAAACAGATCTGTGCCATCTAACTCTTGCATAAAAAAGGCATTTGGACCAATTTACCCTTATCCTCTCTTCTGGAGTCCCAATTGAGTACCTTGTCTCCAATGTTGAAATCACAAGCCTTTGTTCTCTTGTCAAACAACTTCTTTATGTTCTCTTGTACCTTCTGATCCGTCTTGTAAACCTCTTCCCTTATCTTTTGGAGATGTATTATCTGATTGATCCTCCTTACCATGATGTCCTCTTCTGACTATATTTTTTGGACTAATTTTATCACTAGTACACCTAGGCTGGTAGGAAACACTCTATCTGCTCCATAAACAAGCTGGTAAGGGGACATTCCAATGGACTTCTTTGTGGTCAACCTGTCTGCCCACAAAGCATGCACCAACTTGCTATGCCATGATTTTTTATTCTCTTCAAGCAGCTTCTTGATGATGGTCACCAAAATTTTATTTGATGATTCCGCTAACCCATTACCTTGAGGGTAATAAGCAGTAAAATTACCAAGTGTAATCTGATACCTGTGACAAAAATCAATCATCTTTTTGGAACCAAAAGCAGCAGCATTATCAGTAATAATCTTCCTAGGGCAGCCGAATCTAGACAGGATATAGTCTTCAAGAAATTTTATAATGACAAAATTTGTGGCATTCCTAGAAGGGATGGCCTCTATCCACTTTTTGAAGTAGTCAGTGGCTGTGAGAATCCATTTGTGTTGGGCAGATGAAGTAGGATGGATTTCTCCTGTGAAATCTAGGCCCCATTGTTGAAAATTAACTTCAACAGTGATAGGTTGTAATGGTAAAGGAAGGAGTTTTCTTTTGCCCTCAAAAACTTGGCACTTGTGGCAAGCTACTATCATTTTATGGACATCTTGGAAGAGGGTGGGCTAGTAATAGCCAGCTCTAAGGATTTTATTGGCTGTGGTTTTCCAGTAGAGATGACCTCCACACTCTCCTTCATGGAATTCATGCTTGAGCTTCTCTGCATCAACTTCCGGCAAACATTTAAGCAATAAACCATTAGCATTTTTCCAATATAAAAATTCATTCAAAATGTAATAATTCCTAGCTTTCAACTTTAAAAACCTTGCCTTTGTTTTTGATAAATCAGGAGGAGCATTAAGATTTGTAAGCACATACAAGATATTAGTGTACCAAGGTGAGCTTTGAAACTGCTCTTCCACAATGGGAGCAATTAACTCTTCCTGTTCATCCAAGGCATCTACCATGTTAATTTCAAGGGCTTGTAGATTATATTCAGCCATTAATTGAGCTAAGCCCTGACCTTTAATGATTTTGGTGGGTTTGATTTCCAAATCATACTCTAATATTGCAGCAATCCATTTTCCCCTCTTTCCATCTAGGTCTTGTGACAAGATGTTCTTTACCACTATGTTAGGCACATAAGAAATGACGTGGGAATGTAGAATATACATCCTGAAGTCCTTTAAGGCCTTTACCAAAGCATAGGCCTATTTTTCCATTATGTTATATTTCAAGGGTGCATCCCTTAAAGCCTTGCTGAAAAAATAAATAGGTTGTTCATGTCCCTCTGGGTTTTTCTGCAATAGGACCGCAGCCATAGTATGCTCTAAGGAAAAGGAAAAAATAAGGAACTCTTTTGAAAAGTCCGGGCTGATTAGGACTGGTGCCCAGGTGAGTGCATATTTTACCAGTTCGAAGGATCTTTTGGCTTCTACAGTCCACTTCACTCCTACTTCTTTCTTGAGCATATTAGTCATGTTTCTAAGGAGCTCTGCTAAGTTGGGAATAAACCTGCTCAAGAATTTAATCTTTCCAATAAAGGAATATAATTCTTTTATGTTCCTTGGTTGGCTAATCTTTAGTATTCCCTCAAATCTTTTTGGATCTATTTTAATCCCTTCTTCTGATATGATATGGCCAAGGATTTTACCTTCTTGTAGGCCAAACACTGTCTTTTTGGGATTTAAATATAATCCAAACCTTCTGCACTTTTCAAGGACCTTTCTTAGATGTTTCAGGTGATCTTCATCATATTTGGAATAAATTGTTATGTCATCAAGGTAAATTACAATGAAGTGCCCTATCTCCTCTGAAAATGCAATGTCCATGGCCCTTTGGAAAGTGGCCCCAGCATTCATTAATCTAAAAGGCATTTTCACATACATGAAAGTGCCCCAAGGAGTGGTGAAAGTTGTCTTGATTTGGTCTTCTGGGAGTACTAAAACTTGGTTATACCCTGAAAAACCATCTAACACAGAAATCCTATTTGAACCAACTACCATTTGTAGAATGTGTTCCATTTTAGGTAAAGGGTAATTGTCTTTTAGGGAGGCTCTGTTAAGGTTTCTGAAATCAATGCACAATCTGATTTCTCCAGTCTTTTTCCTCACAGCTACAAGGATAGAAACCCAATCTGAAAACCTCACAGGCACTATGATTCGTGCCTCATACATTTTCTTGATTTCATTTTCTACTAGAGGCAGTTGTATTGGATTAATTCGACGCAGTTTCTGCCTAAAGGGTTTTTGGTTTTCTTTCAATGGGATCTTATGATGGATGATTTCTGTATCGTAGGATTTTAAGTCTTCATAGCTCCAGGAAAACACATTGAAAAACTCTTTAAATAAGTCAATGTATTTCTTTTTCATGTCTGTTGGCAAGGAGCCAGCTAATTTAATCAATTTAGGTTGATCTTTGGTGCCTTTGTTGCATTCCTCAACCTCAAACTCTGTATATTCTACAGTGTGTTTCTTTGCTACGTTGTTAAAATCAAACAGGTCTTCTAATGGTGCTAGCCCCCTAGGTATTTTCTTGTCCTTTGACGACAATACCTCAATGTCTTCGTTTTCTGTGTCCTCGTACTCTTCAATATGAGTTCCAAGTTGTTTAGTTAACATGTTGATTTTTACGGGACCAGATGGTTTTTCTTCTTCATGGGGCTTTTTTTTAAGGAAATTTTCATCAGATTTAGAATCTGAATCAGATAATTCAAAATCGTTCCTGCCAAGCAGGAAATCCTCTATCTGCTTATCGCCCTCAAAGACCTGCCAATATTTTTCATTATCTGGCACTGCAGGTCTATATTTTGTTTGAATAATGATATGTTTGTCACTAGGTGATTCCTGACATGAACTAGCAATGCAGGCCAATCCGTTCGCAATTATGTTTTGACTCCTTGGGACAAACACGAGATCAGATTTTGCAAATGTTTTCAGGAAATCTATGGCATTATTTTGGTATACCCTTAGTCTGGGATGCTTAACGACATATTCTCCATTTAGCTGTTTGATGACTAATTCTGAGTCTCCCTGAACAATTATCTTCTTGGCTCCTAGTTCTTTCAATAGATGCAATCCTAGGATGAGAGCCTCATACTCTGCAATGTTGTTAGTGCATTTTAAATCTAGCCTGAAAGCATGGCTCTCGGAGTAATTGTTTACAGTGTCGACCAACCATACCCCAGCTCCCGCACTCTTTTTAGTGCAAGACCCATTGAAGTTCTTGCACCATAAGGGATTGTTAACATCGTTTTGATCCCTATTGCCTTTTTCATCATTATGTTCTGTTCGGAGATCCGCAACACATCTTGATGGGTCTCGTTCCTCTGGATTTTCAAGGAGTTTAAAGTGATGAATAATGTGTTTTTCACACTCTTGAATTTTTTCACTCTGGTTTGTTGTTTCAACGCATTTTTCAAAAGTTTCTCTCCCGTTTTCTTCCATATCTAGAACTGCCATTATTCCTAGATTTGGGGCCTTTAACTGGTTGTCTGAGTCATTGTCTTCTAGCTCTGGCTTATTTGTGGATTCATTGTTGTAAAGGATAAACGAATCCAGGTCAGTATGGACAGAGTAAATGGGAGAATTTTTAGGCTTTTATGGGCTACTGACCATGAATTTCATGTGTGCCTCTCTGTATAATCTTCTAAGCTAGCTAAAGACAAGGATAGTGGCATATGTCCCATCCATCTGCATTGTACCTTGCAGCTTGGCACCCCATGATCTTGACAACAACATGCCATACTTAGGAGGCACATCAGACACTACAACATCCATGACCATGCACTTGGTCAGGATTTGAGTTAAATTCACACAAAGGTCTTTAATTAGGCCAAGGCATTTCACTCTACTAGAGTCAAAAGAATATAAATCCTCGTAAGGTCTGGTTATTTCTAGTCCTAGCCTTTCCATTATCACCTTTGGCATAAGGTTGTGTGAAGCTCTGGAGTCATGCATAGCATTATGCAAGATTTTTTCATGGATATTTAGGCTGACATAAAAAGGGGGTACTACCCCTTCTTGAAATTTCCCTTCAATTTTTGGGCCAAACAAGAGAGCTGGTTGCTAACCATTCAAATTGACGGTGTCACTATTTTCTCCTAAGTTTAAAGCTTTCAAAATTTGATTCTTATATACATCCTGGGTGGCCAACTCAACAAGGGGGACAGAAATTTTAATTTTGGTAATCTCACTTTCCAAATTAAAAGAAGACTGACTCTTTGAAAGATTCAATTCTATCTTGTTGGGCACCGTTTTATTAGTAATCTCAACTTGTTTATTTTCAGTATGTACAATGTTTTAAGTTGTTTTATCAGGAGCATTAGCTGCAATTCTAGTGCTACTAGGTCCTTGACTTGATTTTTCACTGGTTAGGATGTCGTTTTCTTTGTTTTTACCAGAACTCTCAGGTGCCGGTTTACCGCTTTCAACAGTCACTTTAGGAGTCTTTCTAGGATTTTTCTTAATGGTGATTTCAGAAGCCTTTGGTTTAGGATCATCTATGTTCTTTTTTCTCTTGAGGTCATATTTTTCTCAGATCTGCATGATGGCATTTTTGAATCCTAACCTATAGTCCTCAGTTTCCAACCCTTCCTCGTTCCAACATGAGTATGAGATCTGGTTTTCCTTTGTGGGAAAGGTGTGGTCCAGTTCATCCACATCCATCATATTCATGTCGGTTTCTTCTGAATCTTCTATTATTCCTTCATCCTCATCAAGGAAGTTCTCTTGAAATGGAGGGGTGACCCTTTGATCAGAGTCTCTTGGTCTATTTGGGGGGTTATTTCTCCTAAAGTTCTGGTTTTGATTTTGGATCCTGTTTTGATTGCTGACTTGGATAGTCAAGCTTTCTACCATTTTTCCTAGTATCTCCATGGTGTCGAGGTATAAAGGGTGCCTATTTTAACACCTATTTATCTCACATTAATTATCAATCCGGGAGCGAATTTTTATTTCAAGAGTGTACTCAGTCTGAGGCAGCAATTTATCCAAGAGTAATGCCTTGCAATATGTAGTACAGTGTTTGAAATACAAGAGTAAATGGATGCTTGAAAAAGAAATTTAACTACAATAACATAAACTCAAATGCTCTGAAATCTTAATTAAACCAATCTGCAAAACATCGATCAGGGATGCAGTAGCAATAACTCTTTCCCTTAGAAATCGATGCAAGATAACCAATTCTGGGGACTTGGGAGCAATAACATCTGTCCTCTACAGTTGGTGATCTTAAAACAATCGAAATGAAAGCAAACTCAATCTTCGTGCTGATGAAAGTAACTGAAAGGAACTGTAAAGACTCAAAAAGGAACAAAAACTGTAACTCCTACACATACACAACAACTGTAACCAAACTGCTAAAGCTATGAATCAGAAATAAGCAGTAACTAGAAATGGAACAGCAAGATGATTTGAACAACAATTGCGAACTTCACTAATCTCAATACTTTAATCTATCACCGGCCAATACTGCAAATCAATCAATCACAAAGAATAATAACTTAGAGTTGAATACAGAACAGCAAGGCTTTCGTAATGATAGCAGAATAAATGAACAGCAAAATAGATAGCAATGTAATTCATTAATGGATCTGTATTCAAAGCAATCAATTAACTCTGTAATCGAAATAAGCATTAAACACACTTCACACAATAGAAAATAAAGAAATAGAAATACAAACATCTGCTCGCTCCACCAGGGCTGGGCCCTCAACTGCCGGTGAAAGCACCGTTGGGCTACTATAGAGCTTGAGAAATAGACCGAGAACGCCTCTTTGTATTAATAAAGCATGAATAGATTTTACATCAGTTGCTCTTTGCTCACAAGAGTCAAGGAATTATAATGTTACAAAGGAAATTCAATAATCATCCATTGTTCTCCATCCTCCCCCAATACACAATACATGCTCTCCTTTTATAATCAGAAGGAAGAAAAATTAAATAGAAAATATGATCTCCCATAACAATATTGGATTGTTCCCAATAACTTGATCAACCAAAAAATATATTTGCAACAATCTTTCAACAAGAGCAAGGCGAATTTGGCTTTGCAACTGAGATTTGGAAGACGGCCGCAACAACAAATCTGAGAAAATCGTGCTCAAAGAACCCTGTGTTTCTCTCAATACATGCCGAATTTGGGAAAACCGTTCTTTGAATAAATTAATTGGGCCCGTTATGGACAAAACCCATGTTCCGGATTTTCTACATTCTTCTTCATTTGCCTAGAATCAAGGGAGCATACCATGCTGCCATGATTGAAGGTGGGGGTGGATTCACAAAATATGGATTAAAAAAAGGGGTAGTGGATGTAGGATGAATAGATGTGGATGGAACCAGAGTAGATTGTTGAGTTGATCTTGGATGAGAGACACCTAAATTAAGAAGGAAAAGTAAATCAGGAGGTGTGGTTTCTCTACTACCAGGATGTGCACTTGTTTTAGGAGAAGAAAGTGAAGACTCAGAATCTAACAGATCTAAATCACCAAGAGACCTAGTTCTAAAGGGATTTACTAAGTCAACTTGTGATTGTTGTAGAGCTGAAAGATTTACAGGGACTGAATTAGCTCTCAAGGGTGATCTGACAATAGTTGATGATTTAATCCTAGGAGAGTTCCTAAGAATACTTTCTGGGTTATCAACTATCTCAGGTGGATCTAGGTCAGGATAGGCTCTAGTATGAATCTTTCTAGGAGCCACTATGCTATGTTTTTCAGACCCAAATAAACAAGAAAATTTCAACCAGGTATGACAATCGTTGAGAGGTTAACTAATCTTTTTTACAAAAAAATTTAATCCTACAGTCCTCTAACTGATTTTGAATGATACTACAGTGATAAGAGTTCTTCCCAGTGGAGTCTTAAGGTCTGTTTAGGATTGTGGAGTGGCCAAGTGGAATTTTTTAGCTCCTTTGGAGGTAAAAGGTTTAATGGTCCACTGCCATGTTTATTGGCAACCAATCTGAAACATTTTGGGTTCTCTAAGTTTTTGTGGTTGTATGGAAAACTAAAGAGTTTTATTAAATCTGGCCAAGCAACTATGAACTCAAAAGGTCCCCAGTGGAGTCGTCATTATGTTAGCACCCTGTAATTAGCAAGATTGGAAAAATTCCAACTGTAGGGATAACATCAAACCGCTTTGGGATTCAAGGATCTAGCCCTCCTGAATCTAGAGAGGGATCTCTCTATAAATGAGTTTAAAGATGTGATCTTTAAAGCCTGAAATGTGATATTAGGCTAGTTGTGAAGAGCATGGGTTTTGTTTTGTTTGTTTTGGTTGGGCAAAGACATGATGAAGGTGAAGGCAGTTCAAAATAAAGGGTGAAGATGTCTGCAAGTGAAGGAATGATTCGACTGATAGAAAGGGCAAAAAACAGCTTAACCCATTGGGCTATGGATTCATAGGAGGATTTTAATTGGACAACAAGTTTCAAGAAGGATCCAAGGGGAAAGTCACTTATGTCAAAGGATCTCTTACATTGATTGTATGGAATGAAACGAATAGAAAATGGAGAACACAAATGAAGAACAGTGAACAGCCTGAGATCAAGTAAGTGCTTTAAAACTATCTTGCTTTGGCATGTACTTAGAGAAACAAAACACAAAAGTATTCTGAGATCAGGTAAGTGCTTTTAAACTAACCTGCATTGAAGTAATTTCAATTAAAAACATTTTTAAAAGAATTAGAATAGCTTAAGATCAGGTGAGTGCTTCAAAACCAACTTGCTTTCAGCATATTCTAAAGGAAAACATTGATGATCATCACAATGAGAAATCTAGATTAGGCTAGTACTTTGAAACCAACCTGCTTTAATATACTCAGTAAAGAGAACTTTCAAATAAAGAAAACATAGAAAATAAAGCTTTCAGTAAGAGTAGGGTATTGTTGGGAGTAAGTCCTAGCTCTATGTTTGCTGTTCCTTATCAGAGAAAGTGAACAGAGTGAAAACATTAAAGAAAATAACAATTGACAGTGAGGAAAACATCACCATTGACACAAATCAAGATCCCATAAATCAGCATCTTGTATTTGATGTTCAAACCAGTTACAATCAGCAAGCCCGGTGGGTCTCTACAACTTCAAACTTCTTATATCAGCTTATTTATCTTCAAATTGCACACAGGGCATCAATAGCTTTAGAAAACTATTACATGCGTTCAGATGTCCAGAGACCAACATTTGCTCATCTTCTACAGAAGTATTTATAGAAAAATGAGGAGGTGGGAGGATTTCCCAGGGGTCAAGTATCATTAATTATGTAATCATTTCTAACTCTGTTTCTGACTTTCGAGGCCTAATGATCGAAAAGATCTGCTTCTGGACTATTCTTAATCTTTTTAAAATATTTTTTCCTACAATTAGAGATAAGATCTTTGATTTGTATTAATTGTTCAGCTGTCTTCATGTAAACACCTCTTGTTCAGGTAATGACTAAGATTTATTTGATTTCTGTGAGGCTGCAGGTGTCTTTAGGAGTTGTAGAGGGTTTGATTGGCCTCTGCTTATGGCAGTGGAGGCTTTCTCAGCTCGACAGATGTCTTTTTATTTCCTTAAAACACCTTTAATTTACTTGAGATCTGTGTTTTAGGTCTTCAATCTCCTGTTTCTAGTGTGTTCTATCTTCGACACTGATACTCTTTGATCGGTGCTTGATTAAATGTGTTTTTTTTTGTGTGCAGGGATAAAGAGGGATCAAATGGCATTAATGCCTCATGAATCATTGATAAAATGTGAATTTTAAACCCTATGAATGATTTCTCTGGTGAATCGAAGGTGGGAGAATCGTCACCCTTATATGCGAATTTTCTTCAGCATGGCGAAAAAACCATTAAATCCTGCAAAAATATAAACAAATGTTATAAAATCCTACATGTGTAGGTTGACTGGTTCAGAAGGCACGTGGAGGGAGCATGGCCGTTGGATGGCATCATCCAACAGTCGAGATTGATTAGAGGAATTCAAAGGAAAGGTGGAAGAAAAATTGAAATCACAGCCATCGATCGCACAAAGATCAACAGTCAGGAGCGGAGGCGAAAAGTAAAAGCGGATAAGTATTTTTTGGAAAAATGGAGAAAATGGATAAAAACCTTTGTTTCGGGAAAACATGGTCAAAAATCAAGATCGAGAATCGGGATGATCGTGGGCCATTGGATGAGAGTGGCCCAAGCAATCAACGATGGAGATCCCAAGATAAAAACCTTATAAAACGTGCCCGGACTTCAGATTTTCAATAAAATCCAGATGAATAAAACTCCTGGGTCCGAAAATGCTGACTGGACGAGGAATCAGGGTGATGAATTTTGAGTTGTCGATCTGCAGATCAGATCGACGGCAGAGATGCTTTTAACACTGCGTCGTACCCTGAGTTATCGCACGGGCATCTTCGGAGAGCAATCACCGTCCGATGAGCAGCCTCATATTGGACGGTGTACGTCAATATCACACAGGTTCCACGTCCAATCTTTAACGCGCGATGAATGGCGGTTTTGTGAACAGTGCCCAGGTCACGCATCAACCGGTGAATGGAATCGCTGCCGATTGGGAAAAAAACGCCCTCCACTTGAAAGTGGTGCAATGGATTCCGCCCGGTTTTTGCTACAGTGATTGGCTGGCGGGGACCACCGGGTTGATAGGTCACGCGCCCATGTATATGTATTTCAGGGATTCCCAAAGAGCAACTAGTAGCTCAAATTCTTTATGCAACACTGTGGAACTAGAGGGGATGGATTCAATGGAGATCATGACCTTGTGTTGTGTTTCGCTAAGTGGAAGATATTTTTCATTGTTTTAACATTGGGTGAGATACCTAAATCAGCTTTCAATGAGGGAAATAATTGTTTGTGTCTGGTTGTGGCTATATTTTTTAGTATTGTGGGTTGGGATGGATGAGAAATAAATCCAACAGCCATCCTTCGTCCCTGTGGTCTCATAACCCAGTTTGGGGGTGGCATTTACAGAATATTCATGTGGCTGGGCAGTTGATCACTCATTTTTCGCCAATTTGATGGATATATTCATGGAAAATCTGAGGGATTATCATCATTCTCATGCCAGTTTGTTAGAAAATAATACCACCAGACCTACATGAGGATATTTGTGTTTTTAGCATTATTTCCAAACACACCCATCCCTTTGGTTTTAAATTTTTTTACCTACAACCATTATGAAGTAAAGTAATAAGTGGTGTCACTAGATGGTGTAAAAAGCAGAATTTTGGAAAAAATTGTAGAACCACATGACATTATATGGGTCAATGGTTCAATTCTATGTTATCCTTGAAGACTTGTGTTTGTATTTGCTAAAAAACTATATACCTCCTCACACAAACTTTCAGCGAAATCCTATGAATGTTTAACAATTAGATGCCAATAGGTTCATGAAGATTCATATTAGAGATTGGAAGAATATTTGATCTTCCATAACCAAAATGGAAAAAAAAAGAGGTGAAGTACAAATAACAACAGTAAAATATATTATATCTAGACAATATCAATATAGAACTAACCTACTTCATAATTTAAGTATTTAGTAACTCTAATTTTCTTCATTATCCATGGGGTCTTTGATAGACAATGATTGGGTGCACTGTTAAAGCACTCCTAGATGTTAAGTCACTGGTTCAATTCCCCACCCTATTTGGGTGTTATTCTTGGACATGACTATGATGTAGCCTCACCAATGTCAAACTCACAAAATATAAAAAAAATCTTCATCAAAATCCAATTTTCACCTGTTCCAAGGAGTGTAGAAGGAAACATGACCCGTGTAACAAAACTAGACTGGTCTATGATTCCAACTATAAAATTACATCAAAAGAAAATAGATAAAAACAAACTAGATGCCATTTCACATGCATGATGATGACGTTGCATATAAAATGAAGGAACTCTAGTTTATAAACGACACATCAACACAAAATTCCATCCACATCATCACTAATATTCAACAGAAAGACAAGTAAATTTGAGATTAACAAAGCAACCATAAGAGGTTGTGTTCAAATCGACCTTATTCTCTATATGAACAAGTATAAAGCTGAACCGAAAAGCCTCTGAAAGAATAAATTCAGTGTAATATCACTTGTAATATGTGATATTTATGTTAAAGGAGATGAAGAACTAATTCAAAAACTCAATTCAGTCCTTCAAATATAGTCAAGGTCCCATAAGTCTATGAAACCCTCGGGTATGACAAGAAATAAAAAATAATTGAGGCCAAGTAAGATACAGATGATGTTGCTATGGAAAATTTTCAGTCACAGGTCCACAGTTTCTGTAGATATTATTTTTCTGGACTATAATATTTGTCTTCATGGATATCCTATATGAAGAATACTTTGATGCCTCTTTTCAATTCTCCACCGAAAATCCCTTTTTCATGGTTGTGGAATTTTGTTGGTACTTACTATTGTACACTAGTGTTTTGTGAAGGTTCCAACTTCACACAATCCATATTCAACATTAAGGGGGGAAGGTCCAATATTATGGATTAATCCTCTCTTCCTTCACTCCTCTCTATCTTTAGGGAGGATATTGTGCATAGGGAAAACCCTATGTTGAGATGGATATTCATTAACCTTATCACTTCTTTTCACCATTTTATTCCTGAAAACTGGAGAAGTGATTATGAGCTTGAAAGGCAGCCTAAAGAAAAGGATTTTTATAGAAATGATAGGTGGTCAAGTGGTACATTTAATTCTCAAGGGAGAATGGAATCTAATGCATATATAATGGCATTAACCCCAAGATGCATTAACAGGGATACTAAAGACAATATATCAAATACTTTGGATGGTAAATTGAAAAACAGAGTAGCAAATAACCTCAAGGTTTTTTCTCCACGCCTCTTTCAAAATAATGATTGTATAAGGAAAGATAGAATTCGTTATGAAGAAGTGGAGAAAGTCTCACCAATTGATGATAAGGATTTTTCAACTTCTCGCTTTGAATCACATTATCAGGGGAAATGGATAGGTCAAGAAAACACAAGTTAAAAGGCATTAAGAGGTGCATTCATGGAGAAGCAAGAGAGAATTGTTTAACAAACATGGGACAACAGTTTGACCCAATCTATTTTAAATTAGCAATATTCGGTTTTGCATGGTATTTTCAGCATTTGAATGAGGTAAGGTTTCTTGAAATTATAGGTATGGCTTTCTGTTTCGACAAGAGGTGTTCAGAATTTTGGGGAATTCATGATAATAAATGAGTTTGAAATGGTCATGTTACAAAGGCCCACAAACTATCAATGAAATGCATGTGTATGTCATCGGGATGAATGAATTCATGTTGGCTAATGTTATCAAAATCTATTCAACCCTTTCAAATCTGTAAAAGGGAAACCCTGCTCACGATGATATTGAGAGAGTCGAGAGCCCAAGTGGGACTACATGGACAAAAGATGAAGCATGTGGGTGAAATGTTTAACAGGTTTACAAACTGTTTGACAAAATATGCCCAAGGAATTTTTTCTCATAGAATCTAAACATTAAAGAGTATGCGAGGAAATGGTTAGGTGAGGAAGTCCTTGGCATTTTCTCTCAAATGCTGGAGAGAAATATATAGCCAAACATTGTCACCTTTCCCACTGTGCCCAAAAATCACAAATACCATGTGCTTAATTAATTTATATTAATTAAATAGAATTAAATTTTCATGAAACTATGTGGAAATTATGATAATGTGAAAGGGAAATGGTTTTCATTGAATAAACTTAATTACAATTGATAACCCCTAGAGTCCCCAGCAGTGATATTTCTTGGGTGGTCAATGCTAGAGCCCTAGAGAGAAGTGGGATAACCTGAGGGGCTGCATGACAAAGATAGGGATCCCATTCCTTGTGTTGTGCAACCTAATGGGAGAGAGATGGTAGAGTCAGATAGTTGTAAGAGTTTATAGACTGGGAAATCCTAGGAATTGGATTGTTTGAAGGGAGCTAGAGACAACAATAGGTAATTTTATCCTTGTGGATCCTTGATCCAAACAATTAATTAATTTATTAGTCAATGTCCTATTTCAGATGACCCTACCCTTGGGAATAGAGTAGTTAAAGAAAATTTTATAATATCTGCCACCTTTAAACTATAACCCAAGGCCACCTTTTTAACAAAATACTCAGGCTTGGAGATTTATGAAACTATGTTCTTGTTCTTGTTCTTGTTGCTTAATGGAATTTTCTCTATTTTCTTATCCACTGTTTAATCTCTATGTTTTTCATTCTGCATCTCATTCCCTTGTTTCCTTAATATGGTTGATATATCAATTTTTCTATATTGAAACCTTCAAATATTCTCAACTTTCAAGCATGCCCAATATTCAAACCTGAAAATATCTCTTACTATCCTTATGTATTATTACATTTTTGTTAATTCCTAGTTCTCCTTTTTGCTTAAGCTAGTCCTACCCTTTTTATGGTCTTTTCATTCTTCATTTTCCCTGCACATGGCTACTATACTTCAGAATTACATATATATTTAATCTATTTCCTCTTGTTGCAGGTTTGAAGGTTGAGTTCTGTTTCACTGTCAAGTACTATAAGTGTAGAAAAGGCCACTTTGACCTGCCATGTAACCCATAGACTGTTGGACTTGGGTCATAAAATAAAAAATCGCCTTTACCCTTGTCAGCATGGCATCAAATACATGTTCAGACTTAACAGTATATTTTATGAGCTACCCAAGCAACCTTTACAATTTAAATTGCACCTACAAACACCCCTCTAAGTATTTATTAGATAAAACTCTCTGACTAATATCTCAAAGCTGAAATGGTTTCTAACCCAGGATTGAAAAAACGTGTATACAATATTGGTAAAGGTATTGTTAATGCTTGGGAGAGGTGCAGGGTTCAAATCTCCCTCCCCTCATGTTAACCTGGGTTTGTAGCACAATGATGCGACATTGGGATTTGTAACAACTTTGGGTCACTTAGTATTTAAATGGATACAGCTGCTACTTCACTAATACACTAGAAATGCTGAAATATGCGAGTAATTCTCCTTGGACATCAAATACAGAATCCTTTTCCAGTTATCATCAAGTGGATTTGTGTCATTGTGATCACTAAGTTAAACATTCTTCACAAGCACCAGAAATCTATGAGAAATGTCTAATACATTCAACTACTATGGCTTAGAGGGGTTACTACAGTGGGACTACATGGACTAAAAACGAAGCAAATGGGTGAAATAATAATGTTTACAAATTGTTTAAAAAATATGCCTGAAAATATTTTGTTTTCTTATTTAATCTAATGATCACATAGTATGCTAAGAAATGTCATGTGAGGAAGTCTCAATTTTCTTCAAATGTTAGAGAGTTAAATATACAACTCAAACAATGTTTCATTTCCACTATGGTCCAGGCATGCACCAGTTTTCTGTCACAAGAGGCCTAAGTAATCATTATTACATACAAGAATGGGTTGCAAACAAAAATTTTCTATGGGGATAATGTTGAGTTTATAGAGAATGTGATCCAAGTGTTCTGTAAAAATGTATGTAAGAGACGTGGTTTTCAATCTGTGTTTACAGAAAGTTTAGAATAATGTTAAAGATGCTGTTATAGAATACAAGGCAAACAAACTTCATTATAATTAAATGTAGCCAGGCAAACTAATTATGCTGCTGTTTTATTTGACGTCCATAGGAATTCACTTGTAGAAATTTATACCAAATGTGACAAGATAGATAAATGCATGTCTTGTCTAATGCACTTAGAAGGGATGTTCTTTCATGGGAAACTACGTATTGCTGGGTATGTGTAGAATGGTCATCCAAGAGAAGCATCGAATCTCTCATGTTTCAAATGCACAAATGCACAGGTAAGTGTAAAGTTTCAAAGCTTCATTGTTAGTGTCTGCCGCATGTGCTGATTTAGAAGCTCAACAAGAAGGCCAAGCAGATCCATGACAACATAATGTTTCAAAATGGAGCCGGACAAGGATTATGCCTGCCTGGTGACAAAAAATGAAGGAGAGGTGTTCTCAGTGGTTTGTGCTCATAACTTCGCTACATGTGAATCATGACGCATCTCAACAATAAGAGAAATTTCCGTTGTGGCCTCTACCTCACAAAAATGACCAGTTCTTCCCAGTCTTTCTAATAAGATTTTAAGAACAAATCGTATGTCAAATGGCAACCATTGTTTTAACGTAAGGTCCAATTTTCACCACACATGAGCAATAAGTCTCAGTAAAGGAGTTGGATTGCTCTTTGAATCTTCTTGAGAAGAAGTATAAGATGAAGCAAGAGGTTGGCTATGGAGATACCTAGAATTCTTGCAACGATTGGAGGTAGTGGAAGTTACAGTGAAATGTTGAATGAGGTGTTGATTCATTACATCTGCAAAGGATCATGTATTATGCATTGAGAAACGAAGAATGAAATTGTATATATTCAAAGAACCATATTCTAATGATATTCTAGGAAATGTACATGGATTTAGATGGTTAAAACACACTATGGCTATGTCATGCCACCATTTAATAAAATTATGTTCAGATGGCTTTTGTATGTGGTGGCCAAGGTGATGTCATGTCAAATAAATTTGTGTTGTTAAAAAACAAACACGGGTTTTCATTAAATCCATTTTTCTGCTGAATATAAAAATCTCAAACTCAAACATCAAAAATGACTTAGCGTGCATTTTTACAGTGAAATTTAATATATAAAGAGGTCGTCTCACCTTATGTTCTTCGGTACCTCCTAGGGGTTTGAAATAACTAAGGAATGGAAGAAGGATGACCTCGAAATTTTTCAACAAAATGTTATCTCTATCACCCCTCGTCTTCAATCACCTAAAATTTCATTCGTCAAACACGATGTAACACTTTAAACCTCACAAAAAACCTTCAAGAAATCGATGGTTTTGGATTTGGGCCCCAATCCTCGCTCACTCTTTTCAGTCTTTACTTCCACGAGCTGCCCAAGAATTCCTGATTTTGGCTCTGTGAGACTCAAACATCCAAAATGTTTTTCGCTTCCGCATATGTAAATTTGATTTTAAATCATGAAGAATTTCGCACTTTTCATAGAGGTGATAAACATCCCCAAAACAGCACCGAGGTATATGTAAGGTTGATTTCAAATCAATTATCCTTATAATTTCCTAAAAAAGGAAGGTCGGGTTTGGGTGAAGTATTGTTTTAAAAGAACTATGGAAAAAACATATAGGAAGGCATGTGCTATATGACTTAGTTGATGTTAGGTGCTACTTAAAGCAAAAATTTTAAAACAACCATGTGAATTAGTATTTTATTTTAAATCAATTATTTGGATAATTTCATTTAAAAAAGGAGGCTAAAGCTATGTATTGATGCTCAAAAAAAGAATTTGAGAAAACAAGCTATAGGAAGCTATATGCGACTTCTGTTGATGTTAGGGTGTTTTCTTCCACCCTTATTTTTATTTTTGCTTTAATTTGGTGAATTAGTGATGGCCGCCTATTCCTTAGTTCCATCGCCAACAGTCAATATGTCATTACAACATTCAACATGTGTGAGAATAATATCCCCAGCTCTTCAACCACCTAGTCTTCTCTTGCTCTGTTACTGATGTTATGGTGCTTTCACATGAATGTTAGATTGTTTTTCCAAGTAAGGCCTGCATTTGTAATAATGGGTTCTTCCTTTGTTCAAAATTTGTGTATGTTTTTGTAAATAATTTTGTTATAATGTGAGGGATAACCTCTCTAGTTTTATTTGTATTGGGTTTTCAAAGCTTTTTCATCAACAAAACTGTGAGTTTAAATCATATGATCAATTATTTCTAATAATTGGGTCGATTATTTAATAATGCGATTCAAAAGTTTTACACTACTCAAAATGCGATAGTGAGATCTCAAACACTCAACTAATCTTCGTGAATTTAGCAAACATATACTTTATCTTGTTCATACTTTACCAATTTTCTTTGCGTCAAATTTCCATGTTTCCTTTTTTGCATCATTTTGAGGAATGAATTCTTGAATGATGCTGCTTAGTGTGATTTACCTTCACATTTTTATCATATATAATGTTATTGGCCATAAAAAATTACATTTCTAAGGGAATGATTAATTTTCAATGCTTTCCTAATCACCTCGCCTTCTCTCTCATCACCCCCTACGTTATTGTATATAGCTATCTAGTCACTTAGTGGCAACCTAATATTCATAGTTAAACAATCATCAAAGAGGCTTTTGACTATAAATTAAAATGCAGATTCAATATATAATATATTGCCCCAATAGCCATGGCCCAAAGCTCTTAAACCTGTCTTCTGGACATTTTGAAATATGTTCAAATTTTATCAATAACTTCTGGTACAAATCGTTTCCAATCACCACAATTTTATTTTTATTTTCATACTGCATTTAATAGTACAATAACCTGGGTGACCCAAATTTTTCATAGTCAATTCTACAAATTTAGAAATGTATAGTGAAGTTTATCTAAATATTCAAGACTATATACTTCCTCACCCCAATTCTATCATTGTGCATATTTCATCTAAAATGTACCATGACTAAAAGCTTTCTAAACCAAAACTACGAAATTGAAAAAATACATTAATACTGTATTCTAACAGCCAAGGTTATGAAAAAGATCCTAATCACATGAGTTCTAGATATTCTCATTTAATATTTTATCTATGTCATAGCCCAAAAACCCGTTAAAACTAAACTGAAAACCGAGAGATGCACTACAAATTCTACCTAAACAAATACCTAGAAAAAAAAGTTCCACCTCTCTCCATTCCATCCTATTTTCAAAAAAATATTTCCACCAAACACTATGAACAAAGCTCCTAAACCCAAATTCCATAACGAAATGCACACCAAATTACCTAAATACAGGCTACAAAAATTCCTCAACCACAAGTAATCTTCATTATGTTTTATACCACTTGATCTAAACATCCTTGAGCCAAAGGAAGTAAAGCAAAAAACTCTTCAAATTTAGATACCAGTGTAAATTTTTATTCAGTCAGACATGCTTAAAAACTCAACTCCCAATTTATATTATTACACCATGTTGAATATGAGAAGCCATATTCTGTTGTTAAATCAATCTCCAAATTATAAATATATTACATTCTATCCAAATGTGAGATAGTCAAGGATTGGAAAACCTCCTATCACCCCACCAGTGAGTACAAGCTTAACAATGAATACCTTTCGCCACCAGCTCTTGTCTTCCCTCGCTATTCTTGATCATCCAAATACCACACAGTGATTATATACAGGGGTTGCTGAATCCCAATTCATTGTTAAACATCCTCATTAGGAAGTAGTAGAGTACCCACACCCAGGACATCTCAAGTTGTAACTGTTCTTGCATGGTCAAAATGCACAATTATTTTAATATGTACCACCTTACTTAGTTACATAAGGGTCCTACCCAAGCCATAAATCGTTAACAAGTAAAATTCTCATTTATTTTTGTCACTACCACTTTCTGAATTTTACATGGTAGAAGGTACCAAAGTATTGCTGTTTATGTAGGAACGCTCATGGAACGAGGAGAACAAAAAAACCAGCGTATTATCACCCACAACCGCCGTCTTTCTCCTCAGCATTGAATAGCAACTTTATGCCTTAGTTTTATGTTGGCCCAAGAGCTTGAAGCATAGATTTATTTTTGTAAGCATCTACCATTTATTGAGGCACCGAGAATCCAATTTCTTTGTTCAATCGACAACCTTCTTAAAATGAAATCACCATGATTGGAGGCAACAGAACTGAATTTCTGAGTTCAACCAAGGCATCCCATTAGAGGTGTTAAACATTACACGGTTCTTCCTCCCCGCTCAAGATGGGAGTTCAATTCAGGGAAATAGATGAGAAATGTAGTGTAGTTTTATTATTCTCGAAACAAAATCGTGTTGAACTAGTTTACTCAAAAGCTAAGGAAAAGGCTTGAGAGAGACTACGTGAACACAAACCTTAGAATATTTTCACACAAAATTAGCCTGAACACCTTGTAGATTGCTGGTATATGGTAGTAAAACTTTGCATTAAGTAATGAACATAATGGGGTTGGAAAATATGAGAAAGCAAGAACAAATAGATATGAAGTGTCAACAAAAAGTTGGAAAGTACAATGATTGCCTGAGGAAGTAGAGATAACTTTAATGAGTGGTGCTTGAACTTTCATGAGCAAATTAAGGCAATATATTGTAAAAGTAGATTAACTAGAAGAGAGCATGGCTGAGGACAGAGAGTGAGAATTGCATAAGAAAAGCCATCAGTGAGTGGATGGTTTTTGAACAAATGGTTGATATCAAAACATATTCAGAACAACAGCAACAATGCACCTCAATGAGGCCTAATGTCAACTGAGGCAGGTCACTTAGAGATATGTGACTACAAAGCAGCAGTGTTGGATGTCAGGAATAAAACTGTGAATAAAATATCCAAATTGTTCTAATGGGGTAAACTATACCCTAAGGCCAAAAGAGGATGAGAACTTTATTTGGCATGGTAATTGCATTGGCAAAGTTAACTTTGCTACCAACCCCATCCTTATGCTTTAAACACAAATAGGCAACACTACACTCTGTACATTAAATGGTTCAAGTCCACCCCATTTACCATTTATGATGAGAAACCATCAATTATAGTAATAAGTTCAATAATATGCAAGTTTGAATATTACATAGCAAACTTAAGCTTTAGTTACTAGAGCAAAAATGTATGAGCCAAAGGACCTTAGCACCTAATGCTTTGAATTAAAATTCAGGAGCACAGAAATGGCTTCATTAGACATGCATTTATTTAAAAATTTAGTCACATGAAATGATTTGAAAAACATAACAATTCACATACCCTAATATAAAAAAATCAAAATGTCATTTAAAATTTTTTACAGTTACTAGTTTTTCAAATTTTCTAATAATCAACTTTATTAATGTAAAATGTTATGGTCGTAGTGGTTTGACATGAATAGTAGTTATCTTTGTCCACATGTCAAAATTGTTCTTTCAGATGAGCCATGTTCTACCACAAGATTTCCTACGACGTTCTTGGTGTCCTGCAATTTGGGTGGGTGGCACTGCCATGCGTTTTGTTTGCATCCATTGGCATGGATTATCGTTATTTCTTTCATAGATGTAACTGATCGAACATCGTATTTTATGAAACCATATTTCATTCTATCTCTACGTCTTTGACACTGAGTCATATTTGAAGGTGGTCTCGGGATTGTCATCAGATATTTGCAAAATGTTGTTTTCCGTGTGATCACCCAAGCCTCCAACACTACAATCTGTTTATAGATAAATAATAAAAAAGGAGGTGTTCCACTACTATTTCAGAATGCCGCTTTACCAAGCATCACATTATGATGCCTGCTACATTAGCATAGCCAAACATACTTGCATCAACATTTTACCAGAGAATCACGCCAAGACTAAAGACCAATCATGAATCACAACCCCAAGTAACAACCTGGAGGCACCCAGCTGGGCCAGGGACCAATCACCAGTCACCACAGTTACAAGTGGTGTGACCAATTGTTTAAAAGACCAATGCTACCCACTAATCAAATTTGAGAATTCATTATATGAATTGCCTCCAAAAATGCTACAAATGAAATTTAGTGTGACTCTCCCTTTGTTCTATCCATGGTGAGGCTATCAATATTGATTACATCACCTAGAGCGAAGTTCATTGCAAGGTAAGCATCATATCAAGAGACATAATCCATGTGTACGTTTTGTCCATGGTTTTTGGGAAACCTAGTAGTCTTTAAAGGATTGTTGCCGAGGCTATTAATTTATATTAGCGCTGCTTAGGAAGATGAATGGTAGTCTGCATTGAAGCAAGAGACATAAAGTTCGTTTTGGCTAATATATGGGGAGCCAAATCTTGATGATGATACATCTCTAATTGCTAAACAAAATTGGCTCCTTCCAGCCGTATGCAAACCAAACTATTAAAGGTTGCATGTTTCAAAGCTTTTCAACAATGAAATTCTACACAAGCACGTTGCTCAGTGGTGTGTTTTGAAGATGAGCACAGGAACCGCAGAACCAGTGAAAACGCAGTTGAAATGAACAAATAAGAGTGTGTGCTGGAAGGGGAGGTCAACGAATTCCGGTGTTCCCAAGGAAAAAGTGTGTTAGGAGAAGGCTCGCATAATCTGGTAATCCTATATGCCAAGGGTTGGTCAAAGAAATTTGTACAAGCATCAGAAGTTGGGCACAACATTGTTTTTCCAATGACTCAGTTGGCCCCAAGTCGCAGCAATATCATGGCATGACAACTAGGAGTGCTATATGTGCCAAAGTATGCCATGATATTAAAATACGTTAGAGACCTGGCACACAGTGTTGAAGACACAGAATTAAGGTATTGCCAAGGCAATAGGTGCGAAGGTAAGGGACCACGTTAGGAGTGTTAGGTCCAAGTGCTGTGAAACACAAGGTAGAAATAGTCAAAAGAAATGAAGAATTAGTTCAGCAAAGCAAGGAGGGATGACAACGCTATGAAGCTATGTTATTAGAGTCCAGGAAGATACTTTAAAGATGTGTCAAGTTCTAGGCTATGCCAATGTGTGCTAAGGAGGCAGAAGTGATAGGGAAACACAAGGAGCACTAGTTAAATGTACCAGCGAATAATAAGATGCAGGGAGCTGCTAGGCTCCAGGTATGCTGAATAGAGATAAAGGCAAATTGTATGTAGTCATTCTTGAGCAGGCATGCACTAAGATGTACAGCTATGTGCCAACACAAAGAAGGTGATGTATATGATGTCAAATAATATGCGTTAATGATGAAGTATAATGTTTGCTGTGATGTTATAGACTGTTAGGGAGGTTCTAGGGGAGCCATTGATAACTAGGTTAAAATGCTGGTAATTAAATTAACAAGATGTGTGCCAGATGAGTCAGTAATCTGTAAACCCTAAGACAAGTTTTTTAGATAAGTTCATTAATAATTATATATATTCTACGGTTGGGGACAAGGTGAAAAGATTAATTAAAACAAAGGAGACTTAGAATAAATAAATATTGTTTCGATAATGACTTGGTTGGTTTCCGTTGGCAAAAAGTAAGGTTATCTAGGAGGTAACAATCAAGTATGTTTTATAATGGCATCAAGGAAAGTGCATTATAGAGGGCATGAGTGCTGTACAAGCTAATGCCAGTAAGAGATAAGTAAGCACGTCAAACATGCCAGCGTTCATACATGTTAACATGCAAGGTGACAGCAGTGTCGTGACATTCAAGGAAGCAAATGGAGAAAAATTTGAACTACATATGAACACATGGTGAGGTTAATAAGTCAACACACTACCTTTGGGTATCATAGGCACAAACACTAGATGCGAAGAGGTGCTGTTACCACAACAGGAAAATAGTAGCATTCTACCGCTAAATATTCCTTAGCAAGCTTGAGTCTACTGGTGAAATTGATCTCAAATATATTTACATGTCCATGTCGAATCATACCAAGTTTATTCCTACAACGTATTGCCAGATATTACAAGCTAAGATTTCAGGAAAGAATATGTGGCAAGCAATGTGTGTCGTGTGATTTTTGTGAAGGCATGTTATGTAGTTAAAAGTATGTCGAAGGTGGCGTTGGCAGATTGCATGCACATGATATATGAGGTGATTAGACAACACAAGGAGCACCAAAAAGCAATGGCAATGAATGAATATGATATAAAGTCAGATAAAATGATGATAGTTATTACGTCGTTGATATGAGAAGGTAATAACATAAGAATTCACACACTATTTAGACTACCCACCTCACTTATTTCACACCAAGAAAGATTCAAAAGCCTCCGCAACACCATGTAAAAATTTGATTCACCAATATAAACAAATGGTAAATTGCATCGTAGCGTTGTTTAGGCTTTTTAAATATAACTGTGGACTCTTATAAATCAATCATCCCTTAATCACTATCAAGAAGTACATGATATGGAAAAAAGGTTGAAAAAACCTCGAACAAACAATAATAAACACATATATTATATGACCAACTCAACTATATTATTCTACGCGACATCATCTTTAAAATACAAATCGCATAACAAATACTGCACTTCTACAGTCATTGTATCTATCCATTAACTGCAACCTGGGAATTAAATCGTTAATAAACTGCAATCGCAGGCTTTACCGTTCTTCGTAATTTTCGAAAGCAACTCAATCGCATCCCGATTTCACATAAAGGTTTTTCACCGATGTGATATGAGATCTTCGCCTCCTCGCCTTTTTGATCTCGTTGCCTTTGATGGATTTTCTTCATGTTTAACACGGATTCGCTACAATCTGCAAATACTTGTTTTAGCACGCCATCACTCCATACAATAGTAGCTGAAGACAAGTTGATCGTATTTATCCACACGATTTATGTCAATCAAACATACCAAACACGGGACTTCGTTGCATCATATATATATATATAGCTATGTGTATATTATGATAATCAACACCAAATATACCGCCAGTTTATACACAATATGATTACGTGTCTACGTATTGCAGCTTTAGAATGCTTCTCCTTGACTACATTTCAACACTAAGTGATACATTTCACTACTATCTTCTTTCATTCATCTATTATATATATTTTTATAAAACAGTAGTTCATCATTAGAGAAGAGCGACTTAATCACTAAAAGAGATCTTATATCAACCTTCATAAATATTCTAATAACCTTTCCACCAAAAGGTGTATATATATGAATATACAAGTATTACATCAATATTTAATTAGTCCAATATTGTATTTATTTTTACGTAAATTTTTCTTCCTTGTTCGTTTTGGCGTCCATATTCTTCTCTTATTGCTGATTCTCCTTGTCTATGTTTGAGTTCTTATCTACACATAATAAAATCATAGTACCTATTCTAAATTATCGTAGTTTCCTAATGTTTATTTATGAATTTTCATCATTTGTCAAGATGGTATATTTATTTTTGTCTTCTTGTTAATCCTTTATATATATACCCTGAAATATAAACCAATTACTACACGAAATGAATGAATAAGAGGCGTGTTGGGGGCGTTAGAGAGCGTCGCTTAGCAAGGAGGGAGGATACATATTTATATAAAGCATAATTTCAAGATATTATGTTATTATACCTTAAAAATTTTGCCATATCAAATGGTATTAATATTTTGGATTTCATACAAATTTCCACCACCACAGAAGTTCATGAAGTCTTATGATGATGATTATCTTGAGATAATTCCCAACGTCGTTTACCCTTAATCAAGAACTCGCCGCGTAAGAAAAAATCATTTCAAAGAAATTTCATTTTCTTCATCATTGTTTCTTCTTCTGATTCATAAATCCATCTGGCCACCTTTCATAAATTCCCCAATTTCTTCTATTTAACTCTCTCGAATCATCAAAATCTCTTTTTAAATCCCAAGGTCTCTTCATTGGTTTAAAAACCCTTTCTTCTCAACAACTCTCAAAATCCTTCCTAAAACCTTTATTTTGGCCTCAAATTCATTTTTATGACAATGCCTAAGCTCTCTTTTACCAACCAGCTCTCTTTTCCGCATATGACCGCACTTCCACCAAAATAAACACGTATCACATAAATATTCATCGCATCACCTCCATCACAACTATAATCACAAATCCCTTTTAGTCCTTTTCCTTTCTCCCACAAGCTCATCCTCCAATTTAATCTGAAATAATCTCACAGAATTACAATGGGATCCACCCATATGCTCCACCCATAGCCTCCACATCATACCCACCTTGCTTAATTCCACCATGAATTTCACCACCCCACGCTCATGCATCTCCACATCACAAACTCCAAACAATTGTTTTCATTCTTCCTTTCTCTGTGATGAAATCCCACCATTCTCAGATCCGACGGGTTTATGCGCCACCGCATCACCTTTCCTCCCCACCACCTACGTCCCCATTTCCATACAATCTCTCACATCTTTCTAATCCCATGGCCTACACATTGCATTTTCAAACCATGCTCCCTTTCTTTTCCCCATCGACAAGATCTCATTGCCGATCTCATGATCCGACGGTTCTATTAACTTCTTCTTGTCGCTTTCAAACCCTCTTCTTAAGTAGAAACCTTCCAATCCTCATTTCTTTTATTTTTCCTTTTCCTTACATTATGATTCAAATGTTCCAGACTGCGCATCTTCACAACAATGTCATTGTTTCATCCGTCTCCTCCCGGCCCACCTCTTACCTTTTCTCATTCATCTATCCACCCTGATATTTTAATTCTCCACTCCGTCCATCATCTGATCTGTTTATCGTATACATGCTGGATGAACTGGCCCAGTGATGCGTGAAGCAGGCATCGTGGACCCCCGCACACATCCTCCACACATCTTGTGATCGATCGTGCGGGCCAATCCCGCACCTTATTTATCCGTTGCTCCTCATCCGGGCACAACCTCCATATATCATGTACTTTTTTACCCGAGAGTGTTACTGTTTCGCTAAAATAATATATGGGTGGTTTTGAACCCACGCAGAAAGCATGTTGAATCGTTAATATTTTTGTGAATGGCACTGTACCCTGTAGCTCACACAAAACCGTTGTCTGTTTTCTGTCAAAACCATCATCCTCCTCAAATTCATTTTCACCTTTGATATCACCTCCTACTCCTGATTAATACCATGCCACTGCGTCTAATTCATCTTGCCTTCGCTTTTCTCCAAACATTTTCACCTGAAATTCTGCTTGCTGATTATCCACCCACGTTCCGTTTTCGTTGTCGCCCAAAACTCCATTTTCATCTGTTAGTCGTTTTGCCGTGATTTTTCCTCCTTTTTCCGTTGCATCCATGTTTTTTCCTCAACGTTCTTCCACCCCCATGAGCTCTCAGCAGCTTCCTTGTTAAAATCACAGATTTTGCGCGAGTTTGTATTTTTGCGGTTTGGGTTAGTGTTTTCCAGAAAGTTTGTTTTATTATTAAAGGCAGACAAAAATGCCCAAATATTTTATTCTGTTTATAATCAAAGAAAAAAATAGATCTACAGACCTTCAAATCTGCTTAAATCAATTGGATCATGATCTAGGGGTTAACAGAATTCCTCCAATAGCAGAACCAACTCCGTATAAATGAAACAAACATTAAAGCATTTATAACAACCAAGCAAAGATATTGAAGTCAAGCTCGAAGATCGTAGCTTTAATCTGCTGCCTAAAAGATAACATGAAGGCAACAAATGAACAAAGACCCAAAGACAGACTAAATAATTAGGTTTTAAATACAACAAAAATTTATTAAAATGTTTTAAGGTTAAACAAAGGAATACAGTTAGAAATGCCTCCCCTGCCGTCACATCGCAGGCCAAAATATCCTTCAACTACTGTGGGGCACAACTATTGAAACTACAAATTTAAGAAGTATAACTTTTAGTCAATGATATTTTTGTTTAAAGTAGCTGAAAGGCTGTCACCACCAGTGAGCCAGTCACCAAAATCGCCACACAAACATTTAATGAAACCAATTAATACAGAAAATACTGTATATTCTTACATTGTTTCTGCAAAGACAGAAGGTCAAACTTAAATAATTGAACTAGACTGGAGCTAATCCTAATTCTCTTTCTATGCAAACACTTATAGCAATATTAGATACTATTATTGTTGGATTGTTGATGGAATACCATTGCCTTAACTTTCTCAGCAAATAGTTTTCAAAGGCTTTGGAAGCAAGTGTTTGTAACTGTACAGTTAGTACGTAGGAAGAGAAGGTTGTTATTGTATTGGAGTATTTATCATGAAAATCGGATTGACATCAATATACAAGTTGATTCATGGGATCCTGTCTGTACTGCATGCGATGATGTGTCCACTGACTGCTTCTCTCTCTTCTTCTTCTCTGATATTTATGAACAGCCATTTTTTCCTATAAAGTACTGTAAAAGATAGAGCTAGACCATCATGGAAATTACCTACTCACCTATGTTTTTATCTTTATGTTTTCTCCACTGTATTTAATAATGATGATACACCAAAACAACACAGAATGTTGGTGAGCCCATGTCTACTCAAACTTTAAAACATGTTCTTGAATGATATTTTCATTACATGCTACAATATTGAATCAGGGAAGTCTATGGTTAGCCCTGCCCCCGCTTCTCCAACAATTGTCTAGAAGTTTCTAAGTAAGCAAAGTATCCAGATTAAATGATATTCTTACTGATCTAAGCCAGATTTCTTTGGTAATTCATATGTTACCCTTCAAATGCTTATGAGAACTATGATTTAAGCCTTCTTGGAGAGTACATTAAAGGTGGCCAGTTAAAGTCTACTTTGATCTGTTTTCACTTTGTGTCTTTATTAAAAGTTTCCTTTGAACAACAAATTTGGATATTAAAATTTCATTTGACTCAGGGCTACACTTTGGTTTTCTTTCTTTCAACATTTCTTTAATATGTTCCATCTTAACATTTAATCTAAAAATGATCCTACATGACTTGCCCCATGACTGCCTCTGTAGAATGTTGCACAACAAACTTTGTGACCTACAAAGTCTAATGATTATGCGCTTTCAAACCCATCCTATCAGCTGAACCTTGTTTTGATTATTCACACTCCTTCACTTTATCCAAACTCTTCCATTAGATCTTTCATCATCAACAGTGTTCACTCAACCCAAACAAACCAAAACCCTGTTCAGAATAATGGTGGTCATATCACACTAGTGTCCTCAAAGATAAATCAATATTTGCACTTATAGAGAGATCCCTCCTGATTCAGCAGGGCTAGATCCCAACCCAAAGTGGTCTACATGTAGGCTTTGTAGCTTGTATTTTCCAATCTTTGCAAACTACAAGAGACCTAATGTGTTTGTCAATATGTTTCAATATAAAGCCAAGGACTCACGATGTTGATGCTACAAGTTAAGGAGGAAAGAAGGAAAGTTCTAGGTGGCGCTAAGGATGGAGCATACATGGTTAGGAAATTCCTGTTAAGGATATGTTAGGAAAGCACACAAGGTGCTAAGCTAATGCATGCTAAATGTGGTTAAGGAGCAAGTAGACAGAGAAACAAGGTTGCAGCACTATGTCAGTAACTGTACAGAAATGAATAACAACAGTGACAGAAGGAGTTTCAATCAAACTAAAAAAGATAAGATATTAATAATGCTGCTGATTGGAGAAAAGATACAATGACTGGAGGTACAGGGCGGGGATGCATCCTAAGATACGCCTAACACGTGCAAGTGTTGAATCTGTGGGAGTGTCATGGAACACTAAATGCATGGAAAATGAACAACAGAAGAGCTTGTGATTGGGAAGTGTCAAGAACTGTAGGCAGCAAGGAGGATTAGACACCATGCTGTGTAGTGTTAAGGCATGTTATAACAGAAGTGAGACCTAAGATTTCCTAGGTGTTAGTGTACCACCATGCCAAGAGTGTTAAGGAATGATATGGAAACACAAGGGAGAACAGTAAAAACATGAAAACACACTAAGTTTGTGATTATATTTTCAATATCTAGGTGTTCTGGAAGGAGAGAGTTGTTGGCATGCTAGGTAGTGCCAATGAATGCTAGAGTGCTAGGGTATGCCAAGATGTTCTAGGTGTAGGGTGTGCCAATGCACTAGAAAACAGTAAACACAAGAAAGTACTGATCAAACATGAAAGATGAATGTGGAGGAAGAAGTGAGTTTGAATGAATGAAAGTAAAGAGGGAGTAATAAGAGCAGGCCGTGCTAAGGTGAGGCAAGGAACTATCAAGGTGTTGTAGTTATGGTGTTGTATGTAATCATGTCAAGGAATGTAGGGGATGCTAACACATGCCACACACACCCCAAAGCACGGAAGACATGTCGTGTGCCATACATGTCAAGATCTGAAAGAACTCATAAGCTTTCTTAGTTGTTGGCCACCAGTCAGTGATGAGCCTTGTTTTGTAACCTGTTAAGTGGGATCAATTAAGATTGGACATGAGAACAATATGAATTACATGTAGTTCTTAGGTGAATGGCACATGTTGAATTTCCAGAACACACATGAGAATTTAAGCTATTCTTAGAATCTTCATGCCATACTCAAGTGCCACAACACATCAACTTTTTCATAATGAAACATATACACATTAGGGAACTAATTATACAACTTTTTAACTTTTTCAAACCTTTCTTCATTAAATTACACAAATTGTAATAGGGCAGGCTAGCGCTCTCGTACTGTGTGATGACAGACCCTTTACAATCACACCGCACAAGGAATACAACTAGGGCTTTAAAGTTAGTCCTTTGAGAACCAATTTACTCTGAACAGATAAATACTTGACCCAATTTTTTATAGGACACACATAGCTCTTTCAATCCACATGTCTTCAACACATCTGGTGTCCCTTCTTCTCCCATTATAAACTTCATTCTGCCCTCTATCAATGCAACCAAACTCATTTATGTTACCGAACTTGCTTAAAAAAATTTATATACTCTTTTTCCTTTAAGGTATGCAACACTTAAAGTTTTTTATGAGCTGTCAGAAATAACCTCATCCGCCCACTCTTTCATCACGTTCAAGATGACAAGTCTAGGGATATGAGTGTTTCTTCAATGGGATGTACAACTACAATACAATGAAATAGGGTTAGTTTGATATCCAATTAAAATTCCTACTTTAGTCCTTCAAATTCTGCACGCTCCTTAGGCCTAATACACCTACCTTCTACTGTTTTGTTTTCCTTCACAAGTACGTGTGACTTAGAGATCTTCTTTGACATTCACCTAACAACCCTCAAATTGTGCTTAGATTGCCATCAATTTTCCCAACCATAGTAAATTTTTTTACTGATATAGTGCCCACAATGCTGCCCTCATCTAGGGCTCTTCAAATATGCCACCAAATAGTGACTTGAGTTCTCTCAAAATCACTATTCTTCTGTACCAATTTTTTGTTGTCCAATCTATGAACAAATCTGAACTAATCATCTTTCTAACAATTTGGGATATGAACTAGGTCACAACCAACTAATGATCACCAATATACGCTAAGATCCCCGTCCAATACCTATGGACATTCCAACAAAATCAACTCCTCTTTCATGAATCTATTCTCATATGGCACATTTATTCTTCTCCATTCTACCAAAGTTCCACCTTCCTTGACTTTTTTATATCCATGCATGCTTTCCGTAAACCATCTTCCAAATTTTGTGGTATATATTACGTAGATAAACCCTTTTCTAAGGGTCACAACCCCTCTTCTTTACATACAGATTTGTCACAAGATTAATGACATAAATTATGGATTGAACATGCTAGAAACCCCAAATAGGAATTATACTTATATTCTAATTGCTTTAGAACAAACCATATCCACCCATAAGTAAGTAAAAATCTTTCCTCTATAATAGATTATCCATATGGATCCATAAATTCTAGTCATTTCTTTGAATGGATATTGACTTGAACTTTAGATCTTTATGACCTCACCATGTTTATTTGTTACATCACACTGAATGCTTTCAGAGTTTGTCCCCAAATTATGAAAGAACTACATCTATGACCAAGCCAATATCATAAGGAACTCTTTCTAATATGTCTCCATCTACATCACCCACTATTTTCTCAACTGTCCATCAATCTAACTAATCCTTCCCACTATTTTGTACTGAATTTCGTAGCTGTAGTTCGATCCATGAGACATGACATCTCAATGGACCCCCGCCCAAATTTCTTATCTTGGGATTATGTGCCTACACATCACCCCACCTTTCACCCTCCGGAGGTATGGATTCATGTGCTCCCTCTCGCCCATCCGGCTCAAAAATTTTCTCTTATGGAGGCCTCTACTTGAGTGGATGCTTCCACTCGGTCTCCTCTCTAATTCTCCAATTTTGGTTGCTTCACAACCTTCTCACACCTTTCCGAGGCTGCATGTTGAGAGGTAATGTGTGCTCCCTCTCAACCACCAAGTCTCTAACCTTTGCTTTGCTCCTCAATAATTTGCATGCATCTAGTACCTCAAGTGCATACAAGTTCTTGACTTGTGCACATTGTAGTTATCTTGTTGTTACAAAAGTTTCTAAAAAAGTGTTGATTTTAAATCGACGATGTATCCCTCATCTGAGCTACGATTCAATCGATTTTTTTCCATTTGGGTGGTTTTATGAATCAACAGGTTATGCGGAATGGTACCAGTATTCTATATTATTAAATGGCCCACTTGTACCCTGCCTGAATGTGGGAAGAGAATGGAATAGATTCATACAGAATTTTTGGGAAATTTTAAAAGAAGGGGACCTTTTCAAGCAGGTAAAACAAAAACACCATCACACAATCACATATAAGTAAGAGAAATAAATTATCAATCGCACAACACAAGATGCATTCGGGGAAAGAAAATCGTCAAAACCCTCTATCTCTATTTTGTATTAAGTCAACAACTCATGAACAATACAATGCTTAATCTCTCATGAGATTCTTTGTTAATTTCACAATTAACTTCGCTGATCTAGGAAAAAACCTTGCCTATTACTTAGCTAACAACCTCACCCCATTTTGTTTTATGAAATTCCTAGGGAATTAGTTCTATTAATTAAGAAAATGAGTCTTCCTTGATTGCGCAATCCATCAGTAAATTTTAATGATTTTTATAATTGCACCATGGGGGCCTAAATTCAATTGGATATTCATGTTCCCTTTAACCTCTTCGCTAACCTAGGTCTTTCCTAGAAACCGACATGCATGCAACTATTAACAGAGAATTATCGCTTATCCGATTGATCGTTCAAGCAATTTTAAATTTAATTTAATTCACTGAAGTCGACTCGCTTATCTTCACTACCTGCTTAAAAAAACTAGTTAAACCATTTTATCTCATTTAATTTGAGTTAGACCATCCAAATACACCGCACTTAATTTAATTACTAAATCGCAACTCATCCCAAAAATACTAGAATCTCCTTACATGCTTCATCTTAGACCTCAAACTCAAATTTTTAGCCAACCGATCACTATCATAACTTAGTTAATCAATGATGTTGTTAGCAGAGATGAACACTATTGTCTGAATTTGTTTAAGGAAAATAATTAGACGCCCCACATTCTCACTCCTCGTGCATCAAAAAATTCCTCATCGCTAGGGGGCAATTTTTTTTCATCCTTTTTGGTTTCCAATTTCCATCGTTTCGTCGAAAAAAGAAATTTCAACATTTACACTATGTGGTTTTCAACAAAAGACACCATTAAAATAACATGCCAAAATTCTCGCAGCAACCTTCTATCTCGATTCTGCTAAGAGAAACAAACAATATTCCATCCTAATTTCGGTTCGAATCGACTATCAGTATGCAACATTCTCAGAACCTCACATGATGATCTTTTCTCTATAATGATCATTCTTTAACAACCCTATCACCCTCTTACTCGACTTACTTAGAACACATCTCTTCGCCCTTGACTTCAAATGAACTCTTCTCTACCTAATGCTATTTTCCATCCTAAGGCCTTAAATAGTTTTTCCTATGCCTCTTAGGAACCCTCAATAATCTCATGGATTTTATGTATACAATAGACCCACAGTCATTAATTTTCCTTTTTTATTTTATTTAGATTTTAAACCCATCTTGGGTCCACAAAATCCCTTTCAGTTTTCTCTTTTCCCAATAAATCCTTTTGTGACCAAATTCACAAACCCATCTCACTAGGCACGTGAGCATCCCTGGGCCAGGCATCCCACGCCCAGTTCAGTTTTAGCAGCCGTAACTTGGTCGTGTTTCCCAGTCAAGCGAGGCTTGCTGAGTTCCTGCTGTGTGGCACTGGCGCAAGGGTAGTCGTGAGGCATGATAGCTAGGGCGGGTCATGGCACGCAACCAGAACAAAGCACAAGCACACATGTCGCATACCCCCAATGGCGTCAAGAGTGTTAGGACTAGTGGTCAGCACACATCAAGGACATCCAGGGTCAAAATGTACAGAAAGGAACAAATAAGAGTGTGTGCTAGGGAGTGTCGTTGAATTCATGTGCTAAGGATGAAGTGTGTTAGGAGAATTTTAGAATAGGATTTACCTTGCAGGCTCACTAATTTTTATATACTTACATAGTCATGAGACAAAGAGATCACTTTGTGCCAGGGCACAACATTGTTTTGCTCTTTAGCTATATATAGAGACGGCACACTGGCTACATGCTCATGTTTTCAACTATTCCACATAATTGCATATTGTACATTGTTGTGTATAAGTTTTGGGGAACTCGCCTTGTGTCACATGACATATTGTGTCTTTACGCATCTTGTGTTCTGCAAAATTTGTTAATGTTCTACTCATTATATGAATCTAACATACATGTGAAATATTTTCTTATGTAAGTTGTGTTTCTTAGTTGTTTTTATGTTTATGGCTAGATCATGATCCTTTGTTCTGTAACCGCTAAGGGCAAGTTGAGCTATGGATGTGGGTGGCAATATGAGTTATAGGAGCCCTGGGTGAACAAGGCACAATTCATCTGTAGCAGGTGCAATTGGTCAAATTGTTGCTGAAGCAGCCAATATTTTCACAAAATAATTGTAGTGGTCAAGGATTTGATTAGGTTCAAAACAATAAAAATGTAAAATATCAGGAGGCTGGAGTGCCAGGCACAGTAATGCTAAGATGTGCTAGATAGTGCGAAGGCACAAGCCAAACATGCCAAGATGTGCCATGATTCCAGCATGCCAAGATGTGCAAGGGTGTGTCAATGTGTTCCAGTCGATCATTAAGGAAGAAAAGGGAGAAATAAGTTAAATACAAGAAATGAACAAATAAGAGGGTTAATAATTCATCAATTTCACTTTTTCCTAAAAGAAAAGGTTAGTACACCAACACTAGCTAACAGGTGCCAAGTGCAAAGTCTTAGTGCATTCTAAGTTCCAAGTCTTCATTTGTTCGCTTTATATACTCAATAGTTGATCTCAAATAAATTTAATATTAACCACAATCATACCAAGGCATCTCAATGTATTCCATCAATGCTACACTTTCCAAGTCAACAAGTTAAGTGCTAATATGTATGAGGATACATGTATGTTATGAAGTGGAAGTACATGTTGAAGAATGTTATGAAAATGATGAGCAACACTACAATATATATTAAATATTTCTAGTATAGGACAATACACATAAGGCTCATCAAAATTCACAACACTATTACACAAACAGGTCTACCGTTAATGAGTGCTAGTTGTCATGCCAAGGAGGGGAGTATATATATGTGCTAAGCAAACAAATAGCCACAGCTAATATCAAGGCATGTCAAGAAGTCATGTGCTTAAGTTCATGTTGTGCTAATTATATGTGCCAAACAGTGCTAAGACATGCCAATACATGCGCAGTGTACAAGATAAGTAGTAGAGTATGTCATTATGTGTCAAGAAGTGTCAAGGAAACAAAGGTTAAATGAACCAATAAGAGAATAATAAGTCCATTTATTTTAAGGTCAAAATGCTAGGAAATGTTTTCAATTATAGGTCCCAACACATGCCAAGGTAACAAAACAGCAGCTAACAAAGAACAACAATTCAACCAAGGTGTTCTGCAAAGTGGAGGGGACTACACATTCCAACATGCTAGCAGAGTTCTGTTGTTGTGTTAGCGGGCGCGCGCCATGTGCTTGGGCATTAGTAACATGACAAGATGTTCTAGGTACAAATATGTTTGTGAGAAATAAGAACAGCAGTAAAAATAAGCATTAATTTAAGGTGTGCCTAATGTTGAGGAGTGTTAGTGTCATTAACAGGAATTGGATAAGTTGCTGAGGTACAAATACTATATTCTCAAGTACACACCAGTGGAACTTTATCTAAAGTGCTAAATTTTCGTATAATAAACTTAATAGATACAAATCATGTGTTTACTCATAGGAAACTCTGACCCAACTAGATTGAGGAAATGATACAAATACCACCACTCCTAAATAATTGACCGACTCTAACCACTATGGCTCCTGGAGCATTATAAAAAAATAATCCAGAACACTCCCTCAAATCGTTATCTTTTGACAAAAAGTATATTAACAGTACATAGCGTCATCAAAACTCATTGAATGACTAATATTTAACATTTTTTGACCATCACCAAAAATTAGAAAAAGAGCATTGGTGAGGTTCATTAAAAATTCCGTGCTTACCAGAAGTACCAAAGAGAGAATTAGTGATGGGCCTTTTTAATGACCTCACCAAAAGTGCCATTGAAATGGTTTGGTGACGACCAAAGGACCATCATTATGCATACCATAACGATAAAAGTTTTTTTAAGGACCGTCACCATATGTGACATTGGTGATTGACCTTAAAAAGTTCTGTCACAAGCATGACCCTCACCAATGTCCTTCGTAGTGCAGCTCTTCGTCCTCTTCCTCTCGTGCGTCCAACCTCACCAAACCCACCTCTTCCAACTAAGCTAGCTGACAGAAAAAGGAGGCAAGTACGAGTAGAAAGAATTCATTGACAGATCAAAGTCAGCAATAATAAGTCTATACCATCTCATAAACATCACGCTCCATCATTTTCCAAGAATTATTCCAAGAGACAAGCCATGTGCTTCAATTTCAGGCTAATTTTCTGTACTGTGTTTTCACAACAGAGATTAATTTCATGCACCAGAGATACTTTTTGTCCACAATTGGTCCAAGAAGAAAACCCTCCTTCATTGTTTAGCAAATTATAAGTCAAGAGATCAATGTCAATACAAAAGCTATCAGAGAAATTTTGATTTCTCCGGAGTCATCTTGGGAAAATCGGGTTTTTTCTCACACCAAGTGTCCAAATGACTTTCTTAATGAGTCAAATGAAAACTAGACTTCATATATTTCAATGAGCTATCAGAGCTTAATTTGAAAACTGAGGAAGTCATCCAAAAGTGACCTCTACCAAAGACTTTCTGTACTTCTACACCATCATTCAGGATCTTTAATGGTTTTGAGAACTACCTTAATAGCAATAAAATCCAAATAGAAAATTAGAGTATTGAAATTAAATCCAAAATATTTCCAACTAGCTATCATGGAGCTCATTTCGACATGGAACTTCCAAAATGCTCATTAAATGCTACATAGACGACTGCGCTACCACAGCAACACTTCAAAAATGCTAAAGACTTTCAAAATTAGTTTTTCAACCCTGAAACAGTTAATACATACATCACACTATGTCAACAAGGATGAAAGCAAAGGAAGAAGGAGAACAACCGCATGAGGAAGGCAGTTATCTAAGTACTCAAGATGTACCCAAGAAAGAGCTGGTGACTGTTGACAAAACAGTCCATAGAAGACAAAGAGAGTGGTTTCATGTTTAGTGGTGAGTAAGGGAAGAAAAGAGAGCAAAGTACAATGAAAACTGCAAGGAGGTAACAATTTGTACCAAAGAAGGTAAAGACCATAAAAACTTAGAGACATGGCTCAAGTGATTTTTCATAGGCTTATCCAAACCCCAGAATATCCTCCACCAAGTTTGGAGGCAAACCCAACCTTTGTTTTTTCCAAATTTTGTCTTCAGGAGCCAAGACCTCAGGCACTACGTCTTTTTTGGGGTATCCTTAATGTTAAATTTTATATTTTTGGGGTTTTTTATGTCTCCAAATAGCCTCCCCACAAAATGCGTATCATTTTACATTTCCAACCAAAGGTCAACGCCTCAAAACATCCTCCGCCTCCTTTTCAAGCCCGGGTGTCGTTGAGCAGTCATGGGATGGATTTTGAGCTATAAATGAACATTCGAACATTAATTTAAGTATTTATGGAAAGTAGACTCTCCAAGCTTTCCTCCATCCAGCCACAGAACACGGGGCCCTAATCCCAAGGCTTCTGAAGGGCTGTCCAAAAACTTAATGCAATGTATCCCAATTTTCATATGTCGCCCCCAGACTATCTTCTCGCCAAAAGTCAACAAAAGACATTGATTAATGACAAAATTAGTTTTAATATTTTTCGACAAACACTGATTTTGATTGGGGAGTGATGTTTTGGTGTGTTTATCACTTCTTATCTCTTATGTGTCTTAGGCCTTGCATGGTCATTAAGCACATTTACATATTTACAAGCTAAATTAGGCTTCGGAAGGCTCTTGTGTTTCCACTTTCATTTGCTCACAGCATTGTTCCCCCTCCATTCGGATTTCAGCCATCGATCTCTTTCAAACTTGTTTCTATTATATTTCATGGCTAAAGCTCCCATGCTACTCTCAAAAAATACGTTGTATAAAATGTCTAAATTACATATTTTAGTGGTTTCCGGTCAAGCCCCTTAGGGCTTTAGCTTTCCCTCGCCTTGATTTTCATAAGACCCGAGTCCGCACCATGTCAAGAAAAGGGGGTTATCGTTTAAGTCCTTTAAGGGCCACATAACCGTCCGATTCAATCAAATCAATTCACACAAGGATCGTTCGTGAACAGCATCCACATATGGCCCCGGCACACAACAAAATCCTACAGTTTTCCCCACCACCAGCTATTATGTATTTACCGCGGGGGGCCGCGATTCCATTGCAGGTGCCTGTTCCCGCATTTACTGGGAACCACTTTTCTCCCACATAAAGACTGCGACCGTGCCTTCTGCTGACCTGACAGTTAAAGGCTGCCAATCGTTCAGTCCATCCGCCTGCACTCTTGTTGCCGTTTGCTACTTGTCCCCACCGTATTGCATGACCCGCCACCGTGTCACATGTCTTCCGCTCATTAATCCACTCGCCACATCGCTCCTACCGCCCGCGTCCGGCGTCACCCCCCACACACACCGCGCTAACATATATATATATTTATTTATATGTGTTTTATTCATATTTGCCCGTTGCTTCTCACCCCACCGTGTGAGCGTTCGTTTTTTATAAAAAAGTCTCCATTGTTCACTCCCAACACCCCGCATGTCGACCGTTTTTGGTTTGTGTCCCCATCATTCTCTCATTCACACTTTCCATCACCTCCGCCGTCCGAGTCGGCTTTTTCTACGCTTGCTCGGTGTTTTAAAAGGTAGAGGGGTAACAAACCACCGCCTCCATTGCGTATATCCTAATATATCAAAAGGCATCTCCTGTAGGGCGTGAATTTAATGAAGAAGTCGAGCTTCAGACATGAAATGACTACAATAAAGAGAACACGTAATCGATATTCCGAACCCTCCGTGAGAAATCACTATTTAAGTGCTCTCAGGACTCTAACTCAAAATTCAATGCCTACATTTAGCGTACTAAACAAAGATTTGTCAGTGACTCTCATGGCGCATTTTGTCTTCGCCTAGAAGCGTCCTATGTATACAAGCTTTATTATTTATTTTGCACATAAGGGATTTTTGCCCCATCACATCAGTATAACAGTGGTTAGGCTTATTTTGTTAGAAACTGCTGTCCAAAAAGGCGCTAGTGTTTTCCGCCATGATTGAAATGGTATTATTAATTGCCCTTTCTCCCTCCCCTCCCCAAGTCACTTTTTCTTACCAAAGAAGATATTGTTAGGGTTCCAATTTTCTAAGCAAGTCATGGCAATGAGAAGACTATTGTATTCATTTGCAGACATTTCTCTATAGTTTCGTAGCTCGTTGGGTCTCATGAGGAGTAAGCAGACCCGTATTGAGGATTCGGTCTTTGGTATACGCGCATGTAACTTTTTCTTATGTTAACATATCATCTCTTTCAAGCGAAATTCTTCTTTTTATCATGTTCTAGAAGTTGCTGGTGTGCTCTAGTCGCGCAGATCATCCTATGTAGCCTTTTCGGAATTATTTGTTGCCACAGGCTTCAGAAGTATGTTGTTCCATGTTCACTCTTTTCATCGTCTTCTATATTAGTGGCTTAAGGATCGGAACGATGCGCTCTCTTCGCCGCGCAATACTCTCTCATGCTCTCCGCTCGCACTTTGATATTTGATTTCCGTACATAATATATGAATCGGCCCTCTACGCAAAAACGGTTCCTTAACCCGTTCGATACTGCCGAAGTTTTACATTATGCCTTTACATTACCCTATCCTTGTACTTCTTCACCCTCCTCGAGAGAGAATTTCTGGACCTTTCAACTATCCATCTCCTGTTTACATCAAGAGATATGTAGGTGAGCTCCTTGACCGACAACTCAAAACCAGGCACAATCTTGCCATATTAAGATGTCCCAGGCAATCGGGCCTACAGCAACCGAGCTTCCCAGAGGGCAGCAAACCTATCCACAACATCTTTATGGCGCCGTTGTCAGACACAAATTCAAGAACACGCTTCGGGCTTCGACATTTACCACCTCTAACCAGTGAGCCACAGAGAGGTGAAGAGTTGTGCAGTATTTCTCACCTCGAAGCACTCTCCAATTGCCCTATTTGATAAAACTTATTCGTAGTCCCCGGCTCCTCGTGTGTGTCGCATTTATACCGAGACAAACACTGAAACACCACGTGTTTGACCCAGAGAAAATTATTCATGTTAAAAGAGTCGGGGAAGGAGAGTGCTTTCCTGCCCGTTTTAAAAATCCTGCTGTTCGTTGAAGATTATCCGCCCTCTCAAGACGTTGTCCAAAACACCAGTTTTATTTAAACTCACCAGGGGGGTGCTTTGTTCAGGAAGAATCTTATCCTCGTTTTTATACTGCACCAAAGAGGCCACCAGGTAGCTTCTCGTTAACCGAGAACGATTCCCATCCACACCTCGACTCAAAGATATATCTTCGTCAGTTATTCACACTGCTTCCCCCTACCCCTCCTTTTGTTTCTCGACCGCGTGTCCCACCGCCTCCAATGGCCAATGTTCTCGCTTCTCCTCGAAACAACAGCCCCTTCCACGGCCCCAATACACGTATTGAAGTTGCCAGGATTATTCGAAGATCCTGTGTTAAATGGTGAAAAATGATATTGACGCTCGTAAATATCTCGAGACCTCCTGCTTTTTAAAAATTTAAATGTTGGAACACCGTATGGTTTTGAGATTACCAGCTTTTGAAGCGAGGCTAGAAAATGGCTTTCGTTATTGGGAAATCGTTTTTCAGGACAACCAGACCAGGAAAATGTTTTTCTCAAGAAGTGGCAGGAAAAAGAAGGATTAGGAACAAAACTTTACCGAGTTTAACTATCACCAAGAAGAAATGAATTTAGTACTATAATTCATCAAAAGATTCAAACAACTTATATCTAAGCTATTCTCCAAATGAACATAAATGAAGCCGTCAAGCAAGACAGTTTTCATAGCAAATTTTAGGCTGATTCTGATTCTCTCAAGAGAAAACAAGCACCCAGAGATGATGCACAATGACGTCTGCACCAAATGGACCTTGCCTCCACAGTGAGCAGTGGAAAAATTTGAACCGATGTCAAGGAAAGGCAAAGAAGAGTGCTTCACCTAATCAAGGTGATTCAGATAAAAATGGATGAATAAGTAAGATGATAAAGAAAATGGTCAAGATGGAACTGAAGCCAAAACAGCTCAGCAAACTATTGTTGACACCAAAGCCAGAGGAGATAACCGTGAGAAGCCCAATGCAACACAAGAGAGACAAGGGGAATGCAAGTGATCGTGTACCTCTACCCCTTGTGTTCTGGGTTAACGCAGAAGGACTCCACTCAGAGAGGCAATGCCTATGGATTAAAGATTCAATCCGGCTTTTTCAAACAATATTGATATGGATTGTCCCCTCGCAAGAAGAAGATGAAGAAGATACGACCATTATTGCAAGAAATTGCTTAGCTCATGGAAGCCCAATTCAATGTCAAATATGATCTCGCATCCTCGAGGAAGAGACCCAATCCCGTACTCCAAGAAGAAGGATCCACCTCGTAAAGAAACAACTCAAGGACCCACAACAAAGAAGTGCGTAGAAAAAGGTAAAGAACCTCCCCGAATTCCCTCGCGCTCAATCGACCGCTTCTTCTCCGAAGTAGCCATCTTCTAATGTTGAGTCGCATCAGCAGCCAAGCCCCCATGACAACAAGAAGTCAAAAAAGAAGTAAATGACAGAAGCTCAGCATCGTTTTTAACTTGCAGTGAGCCTGAAAGATTAGATTCCGTTCCTCTGATCGAATTCGTTAAACAAAACACAGAGTATCACTTCCCGTGCTCAATTTCATGCCTCTTCCCGAACTCACAAATTCTGCACGGAGGAAGCCCAAATCTCTAAGAAGAAAGACCCATGGTAGTCTTCGTGTCTAATACTTGCTGAGGAGACAGAATCTCTTACCTCCTTTTTATGTCCCTAGTCATTCATGACCGTCGCTTCACACCATGCGGATTCGGAGCCTCCATAATCTTATGTCTTCCACCGTCATGGAGAAACTAGGGCTGCAAATTATGATCATGAAGATTCATTCATCTGATTCTAAAAGGGAGCACAATGTCAGAATGATACAAGATTATATTACCCAGCCCAACCAGGCAAAAAGGCTCATGGAGACAGTAGCGCTATACCCGCCTGTTGCTGAAAAGGTTGTCAGATCCTGGGAACAAGATTGGGGATCACCTTAAATTATCAACACAGTGATTGCCCCGCCTTTTGGTAATGTGAGAGGGGAGGTCAAAGAGCAGGGACTACATTTGTTAAAATGGTGACCACCCATACGATTGTTCGTACAACTCTCCAGCTTATAATAAAGAGGGTGATTTCTCATGTTTCGTGTTAGAAGAGAATCAAAATTGTGCATAACAGTTTCTCTTTAACAAACCATGCTCTAGCAACTGCAGAACATTCAGAATCGTAAATATGAGGACTGCATTTTGATGGGATGGACTAGTGCTGGTAATGGGCTGTGTATATTGTTAATTCTCTCCACAGAAAAATGGGTACTATCTTCTTCAAATTGGGAGTATGGAGCTACAAACAATGAAATGAAAAGGAACATTTTTATTGGGCTCACAAGACATGCCTAGGAAACATGGCATCCAATGTCCGAAAGTGTTTGGGGACCTCCGAGCTGCAGTGAGTGTGACAAGAATGACACAAGCTAAACACCTCGGCTCAAAGCTATTAAACGAAGTATGGGACACATAGAAAATTTTCAGTATTTAATATACGTCTATGCCCGGAGCATACTGCATTGTGCGTACTCTCGTCGTAGTCGCCACGCTCCGCCTTCCTGTCCATTAAGATAATGCAGGTACGTTAATACATCATCTATCCCGTATAACATAAAGCATTGAAATGAAGGATGACGAACAGAATAAAGGAGATTCATGGAGACATGGAGAATTGCTATGGAAATTGATACATGATATAAGCCGAAAATATTGCCGAAGGAACAGAAAACATAGCAGAAATAAAGCATCATGCTAAAAGGAAATATACCTAGGTTTATAAGTTTTAAAGACGCATCAACAAGAATGATGTTTCTACAAAAAGAACAAATGTTTTAGGAAGACCAATGATAGATTTAATCCAACAACACCATCCAGAAATTGTTAAATTATCTAAAAAGAATCCTAGAATACAAGAAAAAAATATTTAAGTTATTTCAAAAAATTATATATTTTTTTCTCATCCATGAAGACCTTAAAAATTTTGATGTAAATATTACATGATTCCATTCTGTGAAGATGGTGTTATATGTCAAGTCACAAACTAATCTGTTTTCCTCAATGAAAAAAGAAATTAGTTAAAATGTAAGAATACAGTTCTTAAGGCATTTTGTATAATGGAGAGTTAACTGTCCCTGTCAAAAAGAATGAACAAATGTGTGACTTTGGCCTGAATAGAGTATCTCTGACATGTCCGTCCACCATGAATACCTACATCCGTTAAAGGGACATCCATCGTCGATGATGGATGATTTTTCAGCAGCAATCAAAGAATAAGTTTTAAGACCAGAAGTGAAGACCCGCGTCACCACGCCATGGAACTGCATGGCAAGGATGCCATTTTGGATCGATTAATGCAAAGGCATTTTCAGCATTGGACATAGCCTTTGTGGGAGAACAAAGACAAGTCATAGTGTACCTCATTGACATTGCTGCTCTCAAAGATGATGATGAGCATATTGAACATTTACAGTTGAATCTTCCTGGAAGCAGACAGCCTCTAATCCCCACCCCGTTGTATTAGACGAAGGAAACTTTAGGACATGCTGTACCATGATGGTAAAACTGATCCTAAGAGAGTTACAATAAAGACCTTCCAAGCAAGAAATAAGAAAGTGAAGGTGTATTTTTGGTCAACAAACCTTTTTAAGAAGACTATTCCTAACCATGCAGATAGTTAGCAATCAACATGTTGAAAAAGGACAGTAGTTAAAGGGTCCTGAGTCTAGGATACTGTAATTGGGTACATTCGCCGAAGTTCTGCACATATGACTACATTGAGAAGCTTTCATATTTAAGTGTATTAGTTTGCTTCTACCTCACAATTGCTGAGTGTTATTATTAAAAACGAAGAAGGATATGAGTCACTTCATAGCATTTTTCACCATTGTATGATGTTGAATTAAAATATATACTGAGAAGTGGTTATATATTCTGCAGTCCTCAAAGCTGAGTTTGCCTTGCAATCCCATATTTATCTATTATGTCTCATTAAACATTTTAAAGACATTCTAAATGTGGGAGACAAAGAGGTAGAAGGGAAGATGGATTAAAAATCCAGAGATATGATTTAGACATGTTCACCAAATTGATCAGGACAAAGACTTGCCAAGACAGCAGAGTCCGAATTCAATCAAATGTCTGGGTATTTTTAATTCAATTCATGACATAAATTAAGAACCAAGAAGAAGAGGAGCAACATGGGTCAGAAATGGCCAACATGGCACATGTGAAATATCTCACTAGTCCTTGGTACAAGCAAATAGTTGAATATCTCTATGACACTTAGTTGTCCTCCTCACTGTACAAAGCAAAGAAATGTATGATGAGGTCCCCATATGCTACATGCTAATGGTCAGCTTTCATTAGAGACCTTGGGGAGTATTGTTGTTATGCCTGCGTAAAATGAAGCAGCGCAGTGATGAATATTAAAAATTTCCATGAGGGGATATGGAGGACACTACAGTCAGAGGGCTACAACCAATAAAATCTTGAAGGCTGGTTTTTAACGCTGCACTGTCCACACTGCCTGGCCGAGTACATGCCATGTTCAGCATGGTTAGCATTCTTGCCCTTGATTCCTATCTAAACTAACCCTTCCGTGAAATGGGGATTAGATTTTTACAGTGATAAATACACCCCTCATCAAGTGGCCAACATAAATGATACCTGCTGCAAATACAAGATTACTTCACGAAATGTGAACATACCCACAAGAAGTGGCCACACAGAATTCATGAATTTTTTAGAAGACATTTCAGACCAAATGGAATGCCCCAAGGATTTGTCCATAATGCTCAAGCTTTTAAGTCTCAGATTTGTGTTTTGGGGTATGTTAAATATTGAATAACTACCCACCATATTACCCCTGTGAGCCTGCTGCATCTAATAAAACCCCGGGTGAGGCCCCGAAGAAAACCATATCAAAACTTAAAAATTGGGACTTCAATTGAAGTTTGCTCTCATAAGGGAATAGGATAAACTGTGCAAAGACAATGCGTAAGTCTCCATACAGTTGTATGGGCGTGTTTGCGTTTCCTCGTGCATCAAGCATGCTGGCACGCTTGCAGCCAGATGAACCAGATGAAATGACTAGGAGAATTAATCAATCCAGAATTAAGAATCCAGAACGGTGGAGATTTGTAGATTAATGGAATAACGTAGAGAAACAAGAAGTTTTTCATCAAGATGGTATGCGGAAATTTTCAAATTCGAGACCTGGTTCAGGATGGGATGTTCGGGCAGTATAGCGCGTTAACGCTAAGTTTGATCCATTATGGTTTTGCTCATTCGAACGGAGCCAAGAATAATACTTTTTATGCGAAAATCGACAGTGATTTGTTGATGCACAGAATGCCAATTTTCGCCATATTTTCGCCCACCTGTGAAGAACGCATCAGAGAATGTGATGATAAATTGCTTTCATTTTAGTTTTTGCAAATAAAAAAGAACGTCGTAGAGTTACCTAAGGTAGCTAAGAAATGGAGCGTATTTAACGGGAAATTTTGAATAGTTCCAGATACCCCATACGTCTGTTTCCAGCATGCCCCAGATGGAGCCTTGTTGTATATCATTTCACATTCCGATTTCATGACCATCCCTTTTCAAACTAAGTCATTATATTTCATGGCTAAAAGCTCCGCAATACTTAAAAATACGTTGCAATGTTAAATGTTATATTTTATAATGGGCTTGGTTTCAGCTTTAGCCTCCATTTTTCACTGCACACTCCAGTCCATGACTGTGCCAAGGTTATGCGCTATCGTCAAGTCCCGAATGCTATAACCGTCTGACGTAACTAAATCAACGCGCAAGATCGTTTAGAACTGCAGGACTCCACACATGGGTTCTTCTCGCACACAACAAAACTGCGCTTTTCCCCCGCAACTACTCTGCCTGCTACGATGCATCAGCAACAACAGATCACAGCAGCGTGTCCTCGGCACAATGGGAAACCACTTTCCTCCCGCGCGATAAAGATCAATGTGGCCGCGCTGAATGTTGGGGGCTGCGGATCCGCTGCCCGATCTCGACGGACCTCCTCTAAAAGTTGCTCGCTTGCTATTTTGTCCCCACCGTATTGCATGACCCGCCACCGTGTCACCGTTGTGTCTCTCCGCCCATTATCCACTCGCCACGCGCTCCCATTCGCTCTCCAACCGCGCACGGTGTCACGTACATCCCTCCGCGCTCAATATATATATATATATATATATTTATATGCTTTATTCACACTTCGTCGCTAGTTTTTCCTTCTCGACCTCACCGTGTGACATTTCGTTCTTTTTACAAAGTCTCCATTGTCTACCTCAACACCCCGCATGTCACCGTTTTTGGTTTGTGTCCTCATCACCTCCTTCATTCACACTTCCATCACCCTCCGCCTTCATCTGAAATGGCTTTTTTCTAATGCCTTCGTGTTTCGTGGTGTTTTAAAAGGTAGAGGGGGTGTCGAAATCCATCGCTCTATTGCGTAGGATCCTTAATATATCAAAAGGTGATCCGTAGGCGGAATTTAAAGCAACAGTTTGCCTGCACATGAAATGACTACAATTAAAGAGAACACAGACCGACATTCTCGAACCCTCCGTGTGAATTCACTCTTATTTAAGGCTCCTGGACTCTGGAACTCAAAATTCACGTTCTGGATTTGACAGATTAAACAAATATTCGTTTCCAGACTCTCACATACATTTGTTTCTACCAAAGGTCCTATGTATATATTTTATTAATATTTCTATCTTGTACATATGTATTTCTATCCCTCACATTACCTCTGACAGTTGTGTGGTTAGGTATTTATTGAGCACCTTGTTGTCCATAAAAAGGTACTTATGTTTTCTCACCATGGGATTGAAATGTAGTCATTAATTGCTCCTTTCTCCCTCCCCTCTCCCTCTGTGCTTGGCATTTCTTTTCTATAAATACCAAAAAAGAAGATATTGTTAGGTCCTGTATTTTCCAAGCAAGTCATGGTGCACGAGAAGACTATTGTATTCATTTTTGTACATTTCCTCAGATGAAGTTTCGTGAGTTCGTTTCGGGTCTCAAGAGGAGGTTATGGACCGTAGCTGAGGATTCGGTCTTTGCATATTACAATATACACCTTTCTATGCTATATCTTTTCAAGCGAAATCTTTCCTTGTGTCATGTTCTAGAACGCAGTGGCTCACTAGTTTGCAAATAGTGATTCATCTTATGGTGCTCCTTCCGGGAATTAATGTCGCTTTAAATAGGCCTAGAAGTGATATGCTGTTCCATGTTCACTCTTTTCTTATACCCTCGCTATATTGGGGTGGCTTGGGCATCTGAATTGATGCCCTCTGTGTTAATATCTTTCTCGTTTTCCTCTCGCCCTCGCACTTTCAGATATTTGATTTCTCGTGGTATATTGTATGAATCGGCCCTCTTTACAAGAAACGGTTCTTTAACCGTTCGATACTTTCATGCTGAAGTCTTTACATTATGCCTTTACATTACTCCTATCCTTGCATCGTCTTCCGAGAGAGAACGCTGGACCCTTTCAATCTAATTTCCATCTCCTTGCTTGAACAAGAGATAGTAGGTGAGTCCCTGACCGACAACCCAAACTATAAAGACCTTTATATTAAGATGTCTCAGGCACCGTCCATAGCAACCTGAATGTCTTCAGGGAGGTAAGGGACAAAATCATCCACAACATGCTCCATAAATAGAGCACATTCCTTTGTATATTTTGTTGGATGTTGATGACTTATGCCGAAGCAATACATAGTCCTGAAGCCTTTGATGAGAAATGATGTCTTGGAGCTTATGCATGATCCGATTCAATTCGTTGGCTAGGTATACTATTTGATCCATAGGCTTGGCGATGCTGAAAGTTTTGTTAGTTTTCAAGTTTCTCATATGTTTTCCATCCACCTATGCCGCAATAGAAAATAAAACATTTTTTAGACTAATATATGCTTGTTGATGGCACCTTAGATCCGATGGTTTCCTCCACTACCCAAGTGTTTTCTTCTCACAGATATGTTAGAGAATTCATCTTTTTCCCTAATGTTTTTTCTTGCTTGTCTATTTTCAGAATGATTAATCACATATCAATTATGATTTATGGCTAGCCCCCATATTGTTACTCAAGTACTCTATTCTTGAAATCATCTTTTGAAGCAGTTTTGCCCATAGTTTTTTCAAAGGTTCTGTCAACCATGCTCTTTGCCTTACTTAGCGAAAATTGCCTCAACTTCACAGATGTCAATGGATGTTAGAAATATTCTTCTTTCTCTATGGTTATAGTCACTTGTGAAACTTAAATGTTTTTCCTCATTTCCTCAAGACAAACCCATGAAAGGTTAAATGAGTTTTTGTTTTCTTTTCATGTTTTTAGAACTAATGTTGTCTTGCTGATTATTCCGTTTCAATCAAATCAAATGACTGAAATAAAACTCCACCTCACATGCTTATAAATCTTCTCACTCTCTCACGTGTATGTATGAGCAGTGCTGATTCCATTTCACAGCTTTGGTGTTCTCAAGTTTAATGTCCATTCCCACATCCTTCACAACCCAACACCCCACCAACCTACTTAAATTTCCCCGCAAATGCTCTTTGAAACCATTTAATGAACTCATCATGATTCAACAATTTACTCTAACATCAATAACTTCCTGCTTTCTATCTTAAACCATCCTAGCATCATCCAACCAAAAACAATCAAAATACCTTTACTGTCATTTATCCACTTAAAATTCAACTCAGACCAAAAGAAACAAGTTCAATATCTTTGCACCTACTAGAGAGATCCTTTCCCAACTGCTAGGTCCTAGATTTGTAAGTTTATTTGATGTTACCGTACCTTTGTATCTCAACTGAATTTGTTAATTATGTGAGCCAATGTATGTTAGTATGGATTTGGGACATTTTGTAGTTTATCACCCATCATAAAAACTCATGTCTCTAAATGGTCTTCTAAACAAATAAATATCTAGAAAGAAATTTCTGTATGAACTTAAACATGGTATGAATTTCTATTCAACGTCCATCTCGCTTTCTTGTGAGCCAATGCAGTTCATCTTTCTTTCGACAACATTAGCGACTACGTAGCTTTCAGTTTTTAGCCAATATCTTGACCTCAGACTAGAGGAATTGTTCCTTCTTCAACTCGGCGTGAATTTTCGTTTTTCAACCCAAATTTGTAACACACATAAACAATTTTGAACAAACCCTATACTAATCACCAATTCATCACCCAAATTTTGTTGTTGCCTTATCTGTGTAGGTTCACATACAATTGAAAGGGCACCACTAACGAGTTCAACACTGCAAAGTGAATTAATTCTGTATCACCACAAGCCATTTTCCTTCCGCTAGCAATATTTGCTTTGTACTTAAACACATGGTTAATCAAACATTTTTAATGTCACCATTATAACTTCTGTCATAAGTAATCACTAGTTGTTACTTATTCTATGGCCTGAACTTCGTTGGGAAGGAAAACAATAAATACTAATGGGCTCGTCTTCTTACCAGAGTATGTATGGATTACTAATACTGTTTCACCACTTTGCTGTAACCTCCTCGTTAAGTGTAGTACCAACTTAAAGTGTAGAACCATAATTAGAAACCCCACAACCCCTGCTGAGGGTGATGTTCACCTCCACAATTATTATGAGTTGTTGATTTAAAGACACAATGTTGTTGAACCCAAAGCCCACACTAATAAACCACCAACACAAAATTCTGACCGCCTGTGATTCTGTTGGAATGCCCTAACCAAGGAATTTTGAGAGCGAGAGTACTGTGGTTTTTGGTTCTTTGTGTAGCAACATATAATTCTGGACAGAGTATGCTTGATGCCACAAGAAAGCTAGGAAGGATCCCTGCACTACGTATATTGCTAAAAATTACCTTTAGAATCAAAATGAATTGCTTATTATTCTGGCCAAAAGGTTCTCCTTGGGCATTTTTTGCACCATGTATTCAATACTATAAATATGTCAATGCATTTTGTTTTCTTATTTTCATATATATAACCTAGCTGCAACAAGTTCTATATTCAGTACTTTTTAACACAATGAGTGATTTTTGTAATGGATTAATAGAAGGTTTTATATTAAATTCGATAGCATAACACAGTAACTTGTAAATTGAATTACATGAGAGATCAAGATATCATGTAAAAAAGAGACAGAATCTATTTATTTATAAATTGTAATGGTATGGCAATTGATTATACAATAAAGTTTCATTTCTCATCCATAGATATCAATTATGACATACATGAACGAATAAATAGAAAAACTATAACGAAATTAAATAAATCTTCATCTTCAACTGCTTTTTTATTAATATAGTTTATATAAGTCCATTTATCCATTTCAGATATCCAAATATTATCATCATTAGTGCTTATACCTTCATCTAGCCTTTTAACTGTATTTAGATAAAAACAATTAAAGGTATCCACATTCATTACACTCTTTGTTTCACTACTAATTAGATAATAAGGTTTACACTTGCACTATTAGTTGAAAGACAATGACGTTGAGCACTTCAAAGTTTATAATCCAAAGAAAATCATTAATACTTCAATAACGCCGTCAATATTTCTACCTCAATGGGATTATATTATGTAATAATGCTAATTAATTCAATGTTATTATTCTTTAATTTAATTATCCATTATAATGAAAACATATATTTAAATTAACACAAGTACCATACTCAAACTTAATTTTGACGTAATAAGTAATAAACAAACCGTCAGTTAATCCAACCCAAAGAGAACAAGATAAATCCCATTTTTTCCTTTAAGATAAAATGAAATGAGGAACAAAGAAAAAGACAGCGTTCAATGAAGTATCATGAAATGGCTCCATCGTGAAAGGAACATGTCGTAAAAATGAAAAAACATTAGAATTTTTTCATTAATGGGAATTTAACTCTACTCTACACTACATAGTTTTCATGTATACCTGTCCATCAACATATAGAATTAGCAAATTTAGTTTTATTTATCGAATGTGGCCCAACTCTATGCACGGAATACCTAGAGGCCTCCTGAACCATCATTGATACAAGAAAGTTAGGATCTTTGTCATTTTTATCCACTTGTCACTATTTAATTCATTTGACTATTATTCGTTACGTTAACTAGAACATTGACATCTTTGTCCATTATCCCTCCTAATTAATGATTATTTGATATACGATAGTAAACATAAAAACTTATAGAAAATACCGCTCTATCTACCATCATTGGCTACTATCAAATGATAATTGATGACTTAAGAGCATGACGCGATACCTGACACTTTTGTCCATGATCCCAACCATAAATCGATGATTCAGTTACGCGAAAAACCTCATAACTTCATACCCATCATGACTACAAAAAACAATGGATCAACACACAATTTTGATGTTTGAGAAAATTGGTAGATTAATGACGATGTGAGAACATGGACCACGACAGCCATTTGTCCATCAGTCCTTCAATAACTCAATGATGATTTGTTAACATACTAGAATGAATAAAAGTCACTTCATCAATATTAAGCCTTAATTGATTTCAGGTTATTTTTTTAAAACCATGTGGAAGATATTGAAACCGATCCTTCAATCAATCATTTCCCAGAAGAAGACAACGACTTTTCCATATTTGTCCATTGTTCCTTGATTAACATAAATCTTAAAAATGGTATCCGCTCGGACATCATAGTAACTGTCGACTAATATGTCGTTTCATTAGGTTAAAATTATATTTATCTGTTTAGTAAGGTGTGTATATGTGTTGAGTTTAGAAGTATAATGGTCGCCTCATTAATTCGATCTCAAATCTTGTCGTTAATGACAATTGTGTCGGGGTCATTAAAAGATTTAAAAATAAAAATATAGATATTACACTTGCTTTATGTATGTGGTAAAATGATTTTTAAATTGTAATATGACCTTGATCTCAGATTATAAACAAATAAGTTAAAGCTCAAAATCCAGAGATATTTGACAAAAGTGAAAATCTACTCTTTTAAAAATCACCAACCATTAATTTCGCAAAAGTATGATTTTTTTTTTAATATTAATAATGTGAAATACCCAACCTTAATTTTTCGAAGTCCAGGGTACCATAGGACTAGTCATCGACGCCGCTATCTTTTACCTAAATCTATGGGACCTGGTAGACAAGGCAAAATTATTAAAGGGGATCTTGGGATTCATGGGTTATAACTGAATGCAATGGCGCTAACGATGATGTTGTGGAGATGGGTATTCCTTACTGCTTATGGAGATGGTGAATGTGGAAAGACCTCTGGTCATGGTGTACAAACAAACTGGGTAGTGGACTGAGAAATCATGATGTGAGTGAAATGTCTGTAACCTACAACTATTAGTTACTAATGTGAACTAACCTCACCGAGACGAAACATGAAAAGTACACAACCCTTCCTTTAGTTTACACTTATTTTTAATTAGTATCTGATTATAATGTGACATGTATTCAACCTACCATTGTACATATATTATTATATGTATATTTGGTTTCATCATGTTAAAAGTTTTCAGCGATGTAACCCGAGATATTTTCTTGAAAAAAACCTGATATGTATGAATTTTCCTGAATATAAAGAGAAAACCTATAATGTACTATTTTTAATTTTTGAATGATAATAAATATACTTTAATATCTATTTTAAAGAACATAAATACATATATATATATATATATATATATATATATATCTTTATATTTTTTAAATATTTTAATATATATAAAGATGTGTGTGTGTTTTTTATTATTGAGGGAGCCACGTGTTTTTGTTGTTGTTCTTACATAAATAAATATATTTTTTAAAGAGTCATTTATCTCCCCAACAGGGGTGATGGATCACTAATCACTCACCACTTTCTTTAATTGATTGCTATGTACAAAGAGAAATTAGAGTGGTGAAGACCCAGGTCCCCATGTGTATGAACCAACTTTGATCTGTTGTAGAATGGTGATGTATTAAATTAATCACCATCACACCAGAATGAACTTTCCTTAATTGATTTCTATGTTGTTATGACACTTCACCTACCTTCCTTAATTGATTGTTATGTTGCTATAAATTGAAGTAGAAGACCAGAGAACTCACGTGCATGAATTAACTCTTTAGATCATATCTACTATGAGTGGATAATGACCACTAATTTGCATTTCCAGACACAATCTTCCTCTTAATTGATTTCATATTGTGCTATGTTCAAATAATAATAAAAGAAAAAAAATTAATACGTCATAAATTACTAAAATAAATATAATTTTTTTAATTTAAATTTTTAAATCAATAATACCTATAATACATAATAAAAAGCACATAATTATCTAATATCATAATACTAAAATATAAATAACTAATATCTTGATAAATAATTATATTAAATATTAATATAAACAAATAAATAGATATATACATATCTAACAAATTTTATTAAACAAATTATAATAAAAATTTATATTATATCTATTATTTGTTTAATAAAAAAAGTGTTATATTTTAATATTTTTAGTTAATTTATTTTTTATTGTCTATTTGTTGTAATAATAATAAGAGCGTCTTTGATGGCAAACCGAATACATGAAGATATGAGAGTGTTGGTACAAGTTGGTCCTTGATGGCAATACACCTGATGAAGTTATTCTTGACTTGATGGACTTGGTAGATGATGTAAATCTGATGTGATATGATGTTTGTTGACAATATGATGTAGAGAGTTGTTCTTGAATGGCAACCCACCTGATGAAGATGATGGCAACTTACTTGATGAAGTTGTGCTTGATAGAATATGTCTTGATGAACCTATTTAAAGATGAAAATCTGATGTATCTACAGAGAGTACAGAAGGTAATGAAGAAAGGAATTCAATATGTGCTAGATCTATGATGAAAAGAGTATGTCTCAAGGCATACGCAGATTTGCCTAGGAGAAGTCGCGTATGCACGCGGTAAAGTACGTGCCAAGTCGCGTATGGGAAAAAGCGCTCATAAAGTGCAAAACCAGGGGTAACCACCATGGTATTGACCCATTGTATTAGGTAATGATTCGTCTAAATGACCCCGTCCAGGAATACCATCGGATGTAATGTAGTTTTGGGCTCATGGTATTGTTTTGGCTCATGGTATTGAAAAAGGGGCTCATGGTATTGAAAAAGGGTAAACCTATATAAAGAGAAGAAATTCATTGTGCAAATCATGAGTATGGGAGAAAGATGTCTGAGCTTGAATGAATACTTCTCTGTGAAGTATATCTGTATGAAAGGGTAAAGGTTTGATGATAGATCTGAATCTATGATGCACCTATGAAGAAATGATGAAGCGGGATATCTAGATCTGAAATGTATCTGTATTTGCTAGATTTGTTTATGGAATGATTATATCTGAGATATGGCGAACATCTGTCTGAAGTAAAGGGTTAAATCTGTGTGATGTATCTGTTCTGAAGAATTGCAATGACCTAAATGTCTGAAGAACCATACGCTAGTTCGCCGCAGAGGAAGCGCGTATATACGCGGCTTCGCTGAAGAGAAAGCGCGTATGCACAATAAAATTAGCTCTGTAATTTGTACAGAAGGATACACTGGTTTATGTGAACGGAAGCACGTATATACGCGACATCAGAGAAAGGAAAGCGTGTATGCAAACTAGGGTTTGCTGAAGTCTGTGGTAAGAAATTTTTGATCTGTTCTGCTGGTTTACAGATATCTGTCAGTGAGTTATATGTATCAGTTTCATGTTTGGCTGTGCTTAAAATTATGGAGTGGGTCCAGTCTGAAAATATGATGAAACGTGGCCTGCAAGTGGTGTCCTAAAGGAAGCCTTGGATCCAGTGTGAAAATTGATGAAACGTGGTCCATAGAGGTGCTGAGGGTTGTAGCCTTTAGTCAGGGGGTCGTAGCTCCCTTCCAGGTGAGGCTGGTAAACGAGAGCAGGGGGTCGTAGCTCCCTTCCAGGAGAGGCTGGTAAACGAGTCAGGGGGTTGGAGCTCCCTTCCGGGAGAGGCTGGTAAACGAGCGCAGGTGGGTGCCTGCGTGCTGGTAGGAGTCTGCACCAGCACATATGTTGTAAGATGTTTTCTCTATAATAAAATATTGAAGGCTGAGCAACTGCAGCGGTGGTTTTCTCCCGACTTGGGTTTCCACCTAAAAATCCTGGTGTTCATGTGTGATGCTTTGTGTGATGGTTTATTCTATTGTTACTGCACATGTTTACTGATAACTTAACATCATATGAATGAATATTGCAAAGAAATAAGTTAATAAATATCTGCATATTTAGATCTCTGCTAATACGCAAGTTGTATGAAGGACATCTGCGTGTATACGCGAGTTTACTAAAGGAAAGTAGCGTATGGGTTTTAGAGCATGAAAAGGTAAAAAGTTTTAGTTTTCCCTAAATACTGATTCACCCCCCCCTCTCAGTATTTTTCCCAACAATTGGTATCAGAGCAGGTTCTTCTGCAGAAGCTTGATCGCTTGAAGGAGATCCGTCGCAATGGGAAGTCAAGAAGGAGTAATGTCTATAAAGCCACCTCTATTCAATGGAAGCAATCTGATATTCTGGAAGGTACGAACTAAAGCATATCTGCAAAGTCTTGGTGCAGATGTATGGGAAATCGTGGAAGAAGGTTATCAATACCCGGCAAGTATTCCTACTGATGCAGCAGAAAGGAAGAAATATGAAATCAATTCCAAAGCAGTCAATGTCCTATTGGGAAGCATGTCTGAATCAGAATTTGCTAAAGTGATGCAGCTAAATTCAGCAAAAGAAATATGGGACAAAATCATTCTGAGCTATGAAGGAGATACAAAGGTAAAAAGTGCAAAACTCCAAACTCTTAGAATTGAATATGAAAACTTGAAGATGCATAGTGATGAGAGTGTTGCTAGTTTCTTTCTTCATCTAGATGATATTGTAAATCGGATGAGAAATTTGGGTGAAACCATAACCGATACTACTCTGGTGGAAAAAGTCTTAAGATCTTTGACTTCAAAATTTGATTCTAAAGTTTCAGCTATCGAAGAAAGGCAAGATCTGCAAACTCTTACTATTGTTCAATTACATGGTATTCTGATTGCTTTTGAAATGAGACAAGGAGGTCCTTCTCAAATCAAAGAAGCTGCTTTTAAGGTATCTGCAAGAGGAAAAGAAAAGGAAGTTGTCAAAGAATCCAGCTATATATCCGATGAAGAAGAAGCGAATTTCGTGAGAAAACTCCAACTAGGAATTGGAAGATTCAAAGGTAAGCTTCCCTTCAAATGTTTTGAGTGTGGAAAAGTTGGTCACTATGCTGCTAAATGTCCTTATAAAGAAAAACATGGTAAAGGGAAACAATTTGAAAAAAGGAAGAGTTATTATGCAAATGAAGATGATGATGAAGTGTCCAGTGAAGATGAAGAAGATTCTGACCATGATTTGAAAGTGCTCATGGCAAAGAAGCAAAAGAAGAAGGCTACTCGAAACAAGAAGATATCTCAAAAAACATGTATAGCAGAAATTGAAGAAGATGAATCAGATAGTGATTGGGGTCCTTTGAATAATCTTCTTTGTGCAAACAATAGTGAAGATAGTGAAAGTAAAGTTGTGGATCTAGAAGAAGCTATCAAGATCAAAGTTGAAGAACAACAAAAAGAAATTGATAAGAAAGATTCTATCTACAAAGAGATGATCTCTCAAATGAAAGAACAAATAGAAATGCTGAATGGACAGGTGGACAAGTATCAAAGGTTTCATACTTATGCATCCAATCAAATTAAAGAACTAGAAGCAGAAATCAACGATCTAAATGCAGATCTCGAAAAATCAAGCAAGAAGAATGAAGGACTTGAAGCTGCAATCATCTCTCTGCAAGCAGATCTTGAAGCATCAAGTAAGAATAATGAGGAACCTCTACAACCATTTGAAAAGGAAGGCCTTGAAGCAGAAATCATCTCTCTCAAAGAAGATCTGGAAAAATCAAATAAGAAGAATGAAGAGCTGCAACAAACATGTGAAGAAAACAAAAATTGGTTGAAAGAAGAGATTCTAAAACCGAAGGATCAAGTAGAAGATGGAAGAAGGAAAGAAGAAAGCATGACAAAGCAATGTCAAGCCTTGGAGGTTGAGGTAAACATTCTCAAAGGTAAATTAGAAGAAAAGGTTAAACTTTTGAGGTTTCAAGATAGTACTAATATTTTGGACAATATTCTGAGTAATCAAAGGTCTCCTGCTATCAAACTTGGTCTTGGTTTCCATGAGACTGTTAAAGGAGAATCTAGCTCACAAGGAAGTGCTAAAAATTCAGAGGATGTCAATGCAAAACCTGAAGTGTTGAAAGAAACAAAAGGTCAACCAACAATGATGAAATCTCAAAGGAAATCAGTCATTAAAGTTGAATGCTTTAAATGTCATAATTATGGGCATGTTGTAGCAAATTGCAGGAGCAGATCATTTCAGCCTCAATCAAACAGTTCCTACATAGAAAGGTACTCTGGTTACTTCAAGGGATATTGTTTTTCATGTAACAAGTATGGACATAAAGCAGTTGATTGTAAAAGGAGGAAGATTAGAAATACTCATTATGATTCTTATGCTTATTTTTCTGGACACATGAGATGTTATTCTTGTAACAAGTATGGACATGTAGAAAAAGAATGCAGGTTGAACAAATATGAGAAATTGGATAACTTCCAGCACACAAATAGAAAGTTCAAACAAATCTGGAAAAAGATGGAGGACCGATCAGAAACGTAGGGAATTTTGACCCTACTGCGGTCATCCGCTTCTGAAGCTTACTTCTCTGATTGACTGCAGGAATGATGTGGGATACATTATTAGATTTAGTAATGTATCGTCACAGGGGGAGCAATGTATGATGTCTCTCATGATTGATTTGATTATTCTGGTTATATGTATTTCTGACAGAGCATTTGATATGAAGAAGACAGGTACAGGAAGTACAAGTTCAGGGGGAGATGAAGGAATGTGAAAAATTTCTATGCTTCACTTTCCATACGCGGGTTATATTAACAAAAGTCGCGTATACACGCGAGTTCCAGCAGACACAGTCACGTATGCATTAATGATAAGAGAATTTATATGATAGCTGAAGATCTGGAGCAGAGGTTCAGGGGGAGCATCAGTCTGACTGTTAATAACTGTATTATTGACTCAATATCAGCTTAGTTTCTCAGTTCTAAATAATGATGATATGATACATAGTTTCTTATGTTGAAGATTGTGGATGAGTCCTGTTTGCTTTTTGATGAAGAGTATTCATTGTTGAGATGAAAGTCTTATAATTCGGAGATAAGGGCAGTTCATGCAGAGATTGTTGCTGATGACTTGCTGATGAACGTATTCAGGTTGCATAAGTTAAAAAGGAGCACTGGTTCAGGGGGAGCAGCAGGTTGAATACTAATGATTGCATTTTTGGCAATATGACTGCTTATTCCTTGGTTTTTGTGATACTCATGCTCAAATGATGATGACTTGGTACATGGTTTATTATGATGAGATTTTGAGCCCTGGTTGCTGATAACTATCTTTTGTGCTCACACATGGATGAGTTGGATGTCGTTTGATTCAAAAATAAGAATAGATCATGCAGAGTTTGTTACTATGGTTGAACTTAGCTGCTGACTCTAAGCTACGGACTCTTCCTCGTGCATTTCCATAGGCGGGAGACCAGATCTAGGCTAGGGAACGACCATATTTTCTAGTCTTTAATGTTCCCCTTGGAATTAAGGCCAGCAAAGAGAAAAGACTATTCTCTTATATGATCCCCCTTCATAGAGAGCCCTTCCCCAATAGATATATATGTAAGCTGTTGACCATACCCTACTCAACCGTAGGTCGGGCCAAACCAAAGCAGTGAACCCTTCACCTTCCAAACGAATTCTTCTCAATTGTGTGTGCGCGATTCAATCTTTTGCCTACATATGTTACTTCATGTTAAATCTTGAAGATCTTGATGATATTGGACCACATGGATGATTGCTTGACACATATTTGAAGATGTTGTTCTGGTATGATAATCTCTCTTGGAAAGATTGTATTGTTGCTGCAAAGAATCTGAAGGCTTGGTTACTAATGTGCTTATGCTACAACCGTTGGATGACGCTTGAAGACACAACTACACTGTTCTATCTATCTGTAGTCCAGGGAAGCATTCAAATATCCCAGAAAGAAGCTGAACGCTGTCTTTTTCTCACAAGAGGATCAGATCTGGTTAAAATATAGATGGCATTGGATACGCGGATTTCCTGAAACACAGTCGCGTATATACGCGAGTTCATGCACAGAAAACCGCGTATGTCTAATTGCTGACAATTTTCTGTTTGGAGTCAGCTCTCTTCAGCACAGCTGCAGTGCTGTTTGGTATCTCTGATACTGTTTGGTATCTTTGGTGGTGTTCCAGTTCTTATAATACTGTTTCAATCTCTTATGTTTTAAAGATGCCTTGATGATTGGTTGAAAGTGTTCAGGATGCGCAAACTAAGGGGGAACCTTAGTCATATGGAAAAGATGCTTGGATGCATAGATTTAGGGGGAGCACTAGCCTTGCTGAGTATAATGCATTGTTGGCATTATGATGGTTCTGAAATATGTTCTTTTTCTTGAAGTCTTTTTGGTGTTGGTCATAAATGGTCATATTTGTAATTTGATGAAAAGGTCTTGTTGGGACCCATGATGTAAAATTGTAATATTTAGTCATGTAAGGACTTGTCAAATTTGTAAACCCACTTGGTTGGGTAGCTGAGTCAAATTTGTAAACCCACTTGGTTGGGTAGCTGAGTCAAATTTTGTAAACCCACTTGGTTGGGTAGTTGAGTTGAAATGTGTAAACCCACTTGGTTGGGTACTTGAGTCTCATATGTAAATCCACTTGGTTGGATATTTGATGTAAGTATGAGTATTTGGTGATAGGAAGTTCATAGAGTCATGTACTTCATTGAAAAATATGTTTGAAGATTCAGCATGAACTCAGGGGGAGCTTGGTCACTTCAATATACATCAGATCTACAGAACGCTTCTTCTACATGAGAAGAAAAGAGGGAGAGTGTGTTGGTTTTGATCCGCCCTTTGCCCTTGATGTCAAAGGGGGAGAGTGACATGGTGTTTGAATGAAGAGAAAGAATGGTGTCAAAGAATGGGGAGAGTGACATGGTGTCATTGTATTCTTAATGTACCTATCTGTTGTGGTGATCAAACACCATCATGGTTGCCATCAAGTCCAAAGGGGGAGATTGTTGGCAATATGATGCACAGTGTTGTACTTGATGGCAACCCACTGAATGAAGATGAAGACATGAGATTGTTGGCATGTGTTGTCCTTGATGGCAATACACCTGATGAAGTTATTCTTGACTTGATGGACTTGGTAGATGATGTAAATCTGATGTGATATGATGTTTGTTGACAATATGATGTAGAGAGTTGTTCTTGAATGGCAACCCACCTGATGAAGATGATGGCAACTTACTTGATGAAGTTGTGCTTGATAGAATATGTCTTGATGAACCTGTTTAAAGATGAAAATCTGATGTATCTACAGAGAGTACAAAAGGTAATGAAGAAAGGAATTCAATATGTGCTAGATCTATGATGAAAAGAGTATGTCTCAAGGCATACGCGGATTTGCCTAGGAGAAGTCGCGTATGCACGCGGTAAAGTACGTGCCAAGTCGCGTATGGGAAAAAGCGCTCATAAAGTGCAAAACCAGGGGTAACCACCATGGTATTGACCCATTGTTTTGGGTAATGATTCGTCTAAATGACCTCGTCCAGGAATACCATCGGAAGTAATGTAGTTTTGGGCTCATGGTATTGTTTTGGCTCATGGTATTGAAAAAGGGGCTCATGGTATTGAAAAAGGGTAAACCTATATAAAGAGAAGAAATTCATTGTGCAAATCATGAGTATGGGAGAAAGATGTCTGAGCTTGAATGAATACTTCTCTGTGAAGTATATCTGTATGAAAGGGTAAAGGTTTGATGATAGATCTGAATCTATGATGCACCTATGAAGAAATGATGAAGCGGGATATCTAGATCTGAAATGTATCTGTATTTGCTAGATCTGTTTATGGAATGATTAGATCTGAGATATGGCGAACATCTGTCTGAAGTAAAGGGTTAAATCTGTGTGATGTATCTGTTCTGAAGAATTGTAATGACCTAAATGTCTGAAGAACCATACGCTAGTTCGCCGCAGAGGAAGCGCGTATATACGTGGCTTCGCTGAAGAGAAAGCGCGTATGCGCAATAAAATTAGCTCTGTAATTTGTACAGAAGGATACGCTGGTTTATGTGAACGGAAGCGCGTATATACGCGACATCAGAGAAAGGAAAGCACGTATGCAAACTAGGGTTTGCTGAAGTCTGTGGTAAGAAATGTCTGATCTGTTCTGCTGGTTTACTGATATCTGTCAGTGAGTTATATGTATCTGTTTCATGGTTGACTGTGCTTAAAAGTATGGAGTGGGTCCAGTCTGAAAATATGATGAAACGTGGCCTGCAAGTGGTTTCCTAAAGGAAGCTTTGGATCCAGTGTGAAAATTGATGAAACGTGGTCCATAGAGGTGCTGAGGGTTGTAGCCTTCAGTCAGGGGGTCGTAGCTCCCTTCCAGGTGAGGCTGGTAAACGAGATCGGGGGGTCGTAGCTCCCTTCCAGGAGAGGCTAGTAAACGAGTCAGGGGGTTGGAGCTCCCTTCCAGGAGAGGCTGGTAAACGAGCGCAGGTGGGTGCCTGCATGCGGGTAGGAGTCTGCACCAGCACATATGTTGTAAGATGTTTTCTCTATAATAAAATATTGAAGGCTGAGCAACTGCAGCGGTGGTTTTCTCCCGACTTGGGTTTCCACCTAAAAATCCTAGTGTTCATGTGTGATGCTTTGTGTGATGGTTTATTCTATTGTTACTACACATGTTTACTGATAACTTAACATCAGATGAATGAATATTGCAAAGAAATAAGTTAATAAATATCTGCATATTTAGATCTCTGCTAATATGCGAGTTGTATGAAGGACATCCGCGTGTATACGCAAGTTTACTAAAGGAAAGTAGCGTATGGGTTTTAGAGCATGAAAAAGTAAAAAGTTTTAGTTTGCCCTAAATACTGATTCACCCCCCCCTCTCAGTATTTTTCCCAACAAATCGC